>JBBPKN010000211.1:0-44803 GCA_038089275.1 Pulveroboletus cf. rosaemariae | reverse complement strand
GAAATAGAAGAGATATATGAAGTTACATAAGTAGAAGCTAAGGCAGAAGATATTCAGGATCTTGACCAGCAGACATCAGAAAACTCTGTTAGTATTATGGGTAATTTTAAGAAACCCTCATTTTCAGAGTTGCTTCCAGCAATGTCATGGGATAAAGATGTTCACCAGGTTAACAAGAAAGCTAAGGGTCACCTCTTGGCAATATATGGAGATGAATTTGAATGGAGCCCCAAATGGGATAATCAAGATCTTTCAGAAGATGCTTCAGAAGTAGAAGATGATCTCCTACTAAGAGTTCCAAGAGAAATTTCAATGGTCTCTTCTAATGAAGTTAGTAGTTAGTTCTTGCCAGTTAAAGAAGATCAGGGTCATCCACCCAGAGTCCAATGGATTAAGAGATTACCAAGGTATATCTATGAACAAGAGCTTGAAAATATAGTAGAGCAGGATAAAAATCAGGAGTTGCAAATTTCCACTTCTCTGCAAGTCATTTCAAAGGCAGTTAAAAGTTCTGTGTTATCAAAAAGTACATTTCCATTGGTAAAAAATGCATTTTTCTCCAATGAAGAAGAAAAATTAGCTCACATAATTCTAAAGGCTGGAAAACAGCAAGAACTAGCAGAGGCATTTTCTGAAGCCAAAGAAGCTGGTAATGTTTCAGAGATATTCCAGTCTAAAGACAGGGTCAGTAGTCAATCTCCAACAAGAGTTAATTCCTTTGCAAGATGAGTTATATAAAGCATCAGTAGTCAGCTCTAAAAATGGGGTCAAAAATGAACAAGTAGCTAATGATAAAAGAGTTTTTTCAGAAGTCTCTTCTCTGCATTCAGCAGTCTCACTTCCTGAATTTTTAGAGTTTGTTAATCTTAATGAGTATGAACACATTGCTTAGGTTGATGGATTCTTGGAAAAAATTCCTGAAGTTCTGGACTTAGTAGCAGAGCATCAGCAATACATAACATCTATGGTCTTCAATGTGCACTTTACCCAGAAGTTAAGCAAGGTTTGGCATTGCAGTGCCCTTATTGCCTATATAAGATTATTCTCACAATTCACCAAGTGTTCACAAACTTCAAGGTTGACCCATGAGAAGTTCCTTTGCCAGACTCTCCAGTAGAAGTTTCTCCTGTCTTGCTGGCATTATCTCATTATTCAGAGCTCTCCTCCATTCTTTCTGACCCTTTCATCTATTCAAGGAATCTTGAAAAAGAAGTTATTGCCCTCAAAGATTTTATTAATAGGGCAGATCATGGTGTTCTTCATTACATTCTGCATGTCAGATGCCCTCTTTATGATGGATTCCTCTTGCAAGATGCTTTTCAGTGTCCTGCATGTGTTAACCACCTCACACTTTTTGTCAAAACTGGTCTTTGATGAAAAGCTAAGAGTTTTTTAAAATCTTAGAGCCCCCCTTTCTTTTCTCTCTATCTTTTCCCATTAAATGAGCCCTTTCTCTCTAGATTCTCCCTCTAGAAGTTAAGATTTCTATTTGCACTGTCCTCAAGTTTTCAAATCTCTATGCAGTCTTTTTAGTAAATCAGGTTATTTTTTCAGCAGCCTAGTCTACTCCTTACTTGGTTTCTATGTCACCTTGGGATGAGTTGATCCAAAGATGGGGTAGTAAGGTATCTAAAGACAAGAGTATAAAGAGATTAAATAGAAACAAGAAGCAATTTTTCATTTTTCTCTACCAACTTTTTTTGCTTATTTTACTTTACTTTCTTTTTTTCTAAGAGTTTACAGGAGCAGATCTTAGGCAATGACAGGTATTGAAGCAGAAGAACTCCTCTTACTTTGCTCTTTGAAGCTTTGTAGCTAAAGATGGGATAGTATTATGAAGTGACACTGCTACACTAGAACCAGTTATGTGATATCACATGATCATGCACAAGGAACCCCAAATTTGGCTTAACCCTAGTCTGTGGTCTGTTTCCCCTAAGAGTATTTATTATTCCTTTCCTTCAGCAGTGATCATATGACCATAAGTTACCTGACTAGTTTCTTCCTATTATAGTTTGCTTTTTCAAAACTTTAATCACATGACTTTATCTTATCTTTACATGTGGTTATCTAATCTTTTATCTTATCTGTCACATGACAGGTCATATGACAGGTCTAGACCCAGGGCATAGGGTTAGCCTCATATCTTCAGTCTGCTTTTCATTTCCATTGTTTTTTAATTTAGAAGCTCTGCTTCTTTTCAGCCATTGGCTATTTTCACAGGTGCTTTTCTTCTTTTTGATGGTGCCTCAGGGTCTGTGGGAGAATTCCCATCAGGGTCTTGGTCTGTGCACCTTTCCCTACTGTATAAATACTGTAGTCTTAGCATATCTCAAGCCCTAGTCTTGAGCATTTGTATTCTTTAGTGCAAGTGGCCTCACTAGGGCTCCTTTCTATATCACTTCTTGCTTTACTCTCATCATTACCAACATTGTAAGCCCTTGATTAGGGTTAGAAGATTGCATTATACAACATCTGACATTGAAACTGTAACACTTCCCTGGATCTTTTCTGGAAATGCCCACCAGCCTTATCTCCATGAATCTTTTCTAGATCTGATTTGGATCTGGATCTCATCTAATATATATCTGTGGCAGATCTATAGATTGGATCTTATCTGTGGCAGAGATCCCTATCCTTATGGTGCAAGCACCTTTAACCCTGCATTTATTTCCTAGTTACTTCTCTTCCATTCTCCCATATTTACATGGTCTTCTGCCATACTCCTTATTTCCAATCCATGCCCTTGACTGTTATAAACTGACACCACTTAGCTATGGTATACTTTTTACTTTTACCTTACATTAGACTCTTTTCTTATTTAGCTTCGCTTTTAGCCCCTTTTTCTATGCTCTATTTCTTTATTTAGCTAGCTTATATATGCCTTATGGCATGGTCCATGTACCTTGACTAATAGAATATAAGGGCAAAGGCTTAGACTGGAGAATCCAGTTTAAAGCACTTGTTTCCTTGTTTATTTGTTGCTATCATTCTTTCTCTGGTCTAACTGCTTGTGTAAGCACCTCTTAAGGCTTGGCCTCTGAAATTAGGGTTGGACCCCTTAACATTGACCCTCTTCTATTTATCTCCAGGGCTTAGGGTTCCCTGATTAGATAGTTTCTGTACTTAGTTGGCTTGATCTGTGCATCAAGGCCCACAATATATAAAGAATAAGGTAGGCAGAACTGGATTCCCAGTCTTGCTCACTTGAGCTCTGGTTCAGTCTTGTATCTGAGGGAATACCCCTTTCACAGATCATTCTAGACAACACCTCTTTGCTTTCACAAGTGGTCCAGCTTGATTCATTTGCATCCTCTTGCCTAGTTTGGGGCCACTAGTACAAAAGCCCTTTAGTAGAAGAAGGCACTTACCAAGGAAGCCCTTAAGTTAGAATTAGAAGTAGTTCAGCATATCTGCTTGTGCTTTAGGTAGGTAGGACTGGATCTCCAGTCTTGCTTACTTGAGCTCTGGTTTAGAACCATATCTGAGGAATTACTCCTTTTATAGATTATTCCTTTTATCTCTATAGCTTTTACAAGTAATTCACTAGCCTTAGAGTTAGCTTGACTCACTATTGCATCCACTTGCCTAGTTTGGAGCCACTAGTACAAATGCCCTTTAGTAAAAGAAGACACTTACCAAGAAGCCCTTAGAGTTAGGGTAAGAGCAGTTTAGCACATCTGCTTGTACTTCAATCAGAAGTTATTGGAATGAGCTCAAGAAAGTGACATGTATTCTTTGCATGAGAGCATCTGCTACTACTAATCAAGAGAGACTCAACCTAACCCTAATCTCATCTTAAAATGCTTTTTCTACTGATAAGCTTTTAGAGACTAGTGGCTCTAACTAGGCAAGTGTGAAAGGAAAGAATGAGCCTAATCAAGACTGTGAAGAAATAAGCCCCAGCCAGGCCTTAAGGAAGAATTCCCAAGAGATCACTTGTGAAAGCCGAAAGCTCAAGTAATGAAGACTGGAAAGCCAGCCCTCTACACTCTTGCCCTTATATATTGTCTAAAGACTACTACTGACTAATACATGAGCTACTAATCAGAAAATGCCCCAAACCCTGGGCTAATAGATAAGAATAGGATTGAGGTAAAATTATAAAGTGGAAATAAAGGAATGCCAGCAAAGGGCAGGTGTAGATATGAAGGAAAATGAAAGAGAAGGCATAGCCTTGAAATAGAAGTGCAGGGTCAGAGATGCTATACCCATGAGGATGGAGATCTCTGCCACAGATGAGATCCAATCTAGAGATCTGCCACAGATATATCTAGAGTTCAGATCTGTTATGAATGTAACATTTGCTAGCAGAAGAGTCACATGACAAGCACATGACCATGAGACATCCTTGCCAAAATAAGACAAACCCTAGGATATGGTTAAGTTGTTATTCAGAGTATTCCCCTTGAGTTTGGGCACAGCTTATGATTAAATCTAGAATCTCAGATGAAGGTATCTCACAATCAGATCTAGATGACATCTGATCTAGATTGATGGATCTGATCTGTGACAGAGATCCAGATGGAATCTCCTTAGCCTCATGGCTAAGGGTATGATTTAATCTCCACTTACCCTAGACCCTTACCTTCCATTTCACATAGCCTCTCCATTCTACACAGCACATCTGCATGGTCCATTGGTCATATTCTTAGTAAGCATGCCCTATGCCCTATTTCCATATTTAGTTGTTCCCTATGCCCTAGAGGTGGTCTGTGTGCACTTAGACCTAGTATAAATAGTTGAGTAGTTCCTTGATTTTGGTTCCCCAGCCTTAACCACTTGTTTAGCTTGTTATCTTGTACATCATCTAGTGCCCTTCAATATAGGCATTACCTCCTAACTTGTGCTATGGCTCCTCAGGCCTTGCTACCCTGAGTCCATCACACCACTCTTCACTCTATTCCAACCAAATCTGACAACAAAACTGACACACCCCCTTAAGGCAGATTGTTTAGGGTTAGGACAGGTCATTCAGAGATTAACACTGTAACACTTGGTTAAGGCTTCCCATTACTTGACTGGGTGTGAGTGTTTGTCTATACCCCAAGCTCATTAATGTCTTGTGGTTTTATCAATGAAGAAAGAATTTATACCACCTAGCAAAATGAAGATAGTCCTCCCTTCACACATTGAATACTAATACTGACTTCAGACCCAAGTATGTCATTAAACTACTTCAGCCTTTGGATAGAGATCATCCCTAGACCTGAATATGTCATAAAAAGGCTGCAGACATAGGCACATCAGTAAATGGCCTTGGATATAGTGGATGCTGGTTTGTAAGAAAGTGAGTAACTTATCAATACTCTGGTGCTACTGGTTGGCATTGTTAGATCTGGGCACATTGCTAAAAGGCCACTCTGGATCTGGACATATCTTGAAACTGCCACTATTTCCCTTTCCCTCTTTGTTTATGGATGTCATATAACCCCTGTCCATCAAAACCAAAATTGAGAAAACAGAAACCATCTTTACAAATTGAGCTCATAGCAAGCAACCAGAAAACAGAATGAAAAGAAAACATCTATCATTATTTAGGTTCAGTTACAAGACTCAGTTGCTGTTTGAACCGCCATTGATGGAGAAAGAGTAGAGACTATGGATGGAGTCTTAGGCTTTGCTGCTGTTTGGATTCTGTTCACAGATTAATTATTATTTCAAGGGTTCGTCAAACCCTTTGGTCAAATCATCTAGGAGTTTTATGGTATCTCATAACCATTGATACTATTGGTCAAGCAGTGAACCAGAAAGTTCTAAAACTAAGACTAGACCAGCTTATGTTAGAAAACTGAGTACACACAGGAAAGTAGATCAAAGAAGTCAAGACTCTCAGGATTGTAAAAAAGAATGTTCAATGAAGTTGATCAAGGAAAGCCTTGGATAAGGAAGAATTGAAATAGGACTGAGAATAATCTGAACATGATAGAAGTTTTGGCTTTTAGGTTAAACAGACCACAATGTCTATAAATGAAGATCCAAGAACTGTGATGTTGTTAAATGAAGAATATCATATCTGGAGAAAAGTGTCAAGACTAGAAAGGAAGATCAATGACCATGACTAGATTGGTTAGCCTAGGGTGTAACCAATCATCACTGGGATCTAGGAGAATATAAGAAGGTTTATTCCAATCAAAGTCAAGAACATGCTTAGTATCTGGATCAACAAGAGTCCAAAATGACAGAAAACTATCAGAGCTATTGAGTAGATGAAATCAGATGAAAGTTGAGGTTAACACCTTGATGAGTAGAAAGGGAGTAATCAAAAGATAGAAAGTCTTGAAGTATGCAGACAAAAGGGTTAAAAACTGAGTAGATGCAGAAACAAGCAAAGCAAAGTACTATAAAGAAGAAGATTGAAGATTCCAAGAAGACTGAGGATAATGCTCAGGTCTTGTTGGCCTATAGTGTAACCATTCATTGCTGGAGATTTGGGATGAGATTTGATGGTTTACTCTTGGAGTTGGAAAAGTTTTGATTCACAGGAACACATTCAGAGAAGCAAGACCGAGTTGAAGAATCAGTTAGGAGAATTCTAGCAGGAAGTCTGGGTGGTTTAGTCCATTGAGCAACTGATTGAAGATAATCAAGAAAAGTCTATTCACTAGAAGTTACCCCTGAAGAGGGGATGATAATGATGAAATGGTTTTAACACTTGGTCATGCTATTCAGAGAATGTTTGATGAAGAAAATAGTCAAATGCAAGGAAAATGAGTATTCAGCCATGGACACAAAGAGAAGTGGTTGTATCTGTGGACATGAAGAGAAGCAGATTTGAAGAAAGTCTATTTTCAGAGTTGAACAAGCATTAATAGACAAAAGGAAATTTATCTCTGAGTAGAAAATGATTGCAAGGAGTTCTAGAGAATCCAAAACAATTTAAAACTATAGATGCAGTTCTACATCTGCATTATCAAAAGTAATCTCAGAAAGAAAATTGTCAAAGTACAAAGTTGAAGAAGAATTTATAGCACCAGCCTCTAGTTTTGTTTATTATATATCAGGTATCAAAGAGTAAAGAAGTATTCAACAATGGAAAGATGAATAGTATTCCATCAAGGATCCATATAAAAAATCACAATCAAGAGCTTAATTGGAGAAAATATGAAAGTCAATTTGTTAATATCGCAAAGAAGAGCACTGGCTGTCCATTGATCTATTTCCTGCAGGAAATGATGTGGATGAAGTAGCTGCAGAGAGCTTCTTTATACCCAGGAGTGAAGCAATAATCAGAAGTTATCCAAAAGAGTTCAAGAACAAGGTTTTCAAGAATCAGACCAAGATATCTTTAAACTATTTGTTTCAGAGTTCAGACAAGAAGAAAGGTTAAGTAAGCTAATGATGATGCAGTTAGTCTCCATATGAGCAGAGCAGTTAGTCATCTAGGCAAGTAACTGAAAAATTTAATATTCGAGTTGCAAGAGTCCTAAGCATAACTTGAAACTGTTTTGATGTTATGGGTTATCCTACAAAACCCTTAGTCTGCAATGACTTCAAACTATGATATATAGGTCTAAAGAAGATTTAGCAAGTAATTGCAAGTATAAAAAGTCAGAAGGCAATCAGGCATACCTCTGTGATGAACATTGTCAAGAATCAATCAAGATAGTACTCAAGCAAGTGTAAAAAGTTAGAAGGTTATCAAGTGCACCTCTGCAAGAGTTTAGAAAGTTATCAAGATTGAATATCTTTAATAGATCAAGTCCTTTACATGACTATAAAAGATTTATTTTCAGAGTTTTTCAGAGGCAGTAATGCAAGAAATCTGCATTATCAAAATTCTAGATCATTACTTTAATAATTCCACTTTTCCTTGTTTATTCAGCAATCTGCCACTCAGTCCTTAATTGGATTTGAGATTTGTTGAAGTAAGAAGCCTGGTTGAAACATACCAGTATATTGAGAAGCAAGAAGAAGTTTTCATTGCAAAATCATCAAATTTTTTCTGAATAAAAGTCCTTGTTTTAGTAAAAGATCACTTGCACATTCAAAGTGTATTTTTCTTAGGATAAGAAAATCTGAAGAGGGGATAGTAGAGAATAGGTGAATGAAGTAAACATCTCTCTTCTAGAAAGAATTTATTCAATGATAAAGAGCAATATTCAAGAAAGAATATTTTTTTGCACTTTTTAAACCTCAGAGCTTCTTGGCCTATGCAGTTTTTTCTTTTCTTTTCTATTTATTTCAGAGTTTTAGAGAAGATAGCAAGACCATACTTCTGATGATGGATATTCAAGACCTTATATAAAAAGGCAACAAGAATTTTGGCAATCCAGAAGTCTCACCCCTGAAAAGGGAATAGTGTTATGAATGTAACATTCACTAGCAGAAGAGTCACATGACAAGCATGTGACCATGAGACATCCTTGCCAAAATAAGACAAACCCTAGGATATGGTTAAGTTGTTATTCAAAGTATTCCCCTTGAGTTTGGGCATAGCTTATGGTTGAATCTAGAATCTCAGATGAAGGTATCTCACAATCAGATCTAGATGACATCTGATCTAGATTGATGGATCTGATCTGTGACAGAGATCCAGATGGAATTTCCTTAGCCTCATGGCTAAGGGTATGGTTTAATCTCCACTTACCCTAGACCCTTACCTTCCATTTCACATAGCCTCTCCATTCTACACATCACATCTGCATGGTCCATTGGTCATATTCTTAGTAAGCATGCCCTATGCCCTATTTCCATATTTAGTTGTTCCCCATGCCCTGGAGGTGGTCTGTGTGCACTTAGACCTAGTATAAATAGTTGAGTAGTTCCTTGGTTTTGGTTCCCCAGCCTTAACCACTTGTTTAGCTTGTTATCTTGTACATTGTCTAGTGCTCTTCAATATAGGCATTACCTCCTAACTTGTGCTATGGCTCCTCAGGCCTTGCTATCCTGAGTTCATCACACTGCTCTTTACTCTATTCCAACCAAATCTGACAACAAAACTGACACACCCCCTCAAGGCAGATCATTTAGGGTTAGGATGGATCATTCAGAGATTGACACTGTAACAAGATCTGTTATGTTTCCTCTTTTCTTTTTCCTCTTTTTCTCTCTTGCCTTAGCTTCTGCTCTTCTTGCATACCTTGGGTGCTTCCTTGTTCATCTTTCAATGATAGATTCTGCTCTTCTCACATTCTAGCCTTGCCTAGACCACTTTCCTGTTAAGCTCTTTGCCCAGGCCTTTTATCTCTTCAATCAGCTGACTCATAATCATTCCATTTTTTTTCATCTGTTTCCACATGGATATCTTATTCATCATTTGTCAGCATGATTACTCTGTTAGTCTCTGCCTGAACCTTATTAGCTGTCCTATAAAGTAGCATACTTCTAGTTTCCTCTCTCTTTATGCTACTTCTACCTTGTGACCTTCTCATAGTCTTTACATCTCCTCTGTTCTTGTATCTACATACTTGGAATCCACTACTTGTGTCCAGGCACTTAACCTGAGAGTTATCAGTATCTGACTTCAGCACATCCCTGGGAGTGTAGCTGGTATTACTAAAGGAACAATACTTTGTTTGTTACCTTTCACTTGTTTTGAGGCTTACCTTTGGGTTGCCTCTTCCACTCTTCCACAGCAAGGTTTACACCTGTCCCTACCCAGGCCTAGCATAACAAAAAAAGTAGCACATTCTACTTGTGGCTATCATTGCTATAGTCTGCTCCCACCATTTCACCCAAACAATCTTTACTATTTGATTCCCTCTGAGGTAAGCCTCATGCCTCTACCTCAGACCCTCTCAAGTTCACTTTAGAGCCTGAGAACCTCTCTTCTCTAGATCACCCTTCCACACCAGAAGACATGCTTGCAGACATTCTCATCCCCTCTTAAGAAGAAGTACAAGAAGACTGTGACCTCACTCACAAACTCTCCTCTTCCTTACAGATTCCCCAAGCTCAGATGCCACCTTCTTTTACTCCTGTGTAACACTGACCTGTGTTTACCCTTTCTAGATCTCCTCTGACTATTGCCATGTCTGGCTCCTCCATCTCTACCACTAAGCCTACAGAACTTCATCTTAGTGCCTCCAAGCACTTTGATGGCAATCAATTCAAGGCCAAGAACTGGCTGGACACAGTCCAGTTCTACCTCTTCATTAACAGTGCAGTCTACAACACAAATGAAAAAAGATTGCCTTTGCCCTCTCATTCATGACTAAAGGGCCAGCATTGTCATGGGCTGCAATATACCAGAAGAAATGCATCTCCAGCATGACCATCACCTTGGGAAAGTTTTCCAAGTTCACCTCTGAATTCCTGAAGATTTTCCAACAACAGAATATGGTCAATGCTGCCATCCATTGGTTGGCAAACACTTAAATGAAGCAGGAAAAGAAAGGTAAATGGACACCTTCTCTAGCTGAATACACTGCTGAGTTCCAAAACCAAGTCATCTCTGCTAAAATTACTGATGACAATGTTCTCATTGGCTACTATAAAATAGAACTTGCATTCTACCTCTCTTGTCATATTCATAACCTGGATACAATCCCCTCTACTATTGATAAGTGGTATCTCAAAGCTGCTCACTTTCAAGGTACTATGGAGCTTGCTTGCTCTATAGAACAATGATAAAAGAATCCTTGTGTGTTTACTTGAACTCTCACATCCCCCTCTACTATGTACAAACCTGAAAAGAACTCAAATGCAATGGATGTTGATGCTGTAAAAAAGGGTTGCCTAACCAATATAGATAGGGCCTTCTGCATCAAGAACAAACTTTGTTTCAGATGCCAGAAACTCAGTCATATTAACACCACTTGTTCTAATTTCCCTGCTTCTTCTTCCTCTTCCACCACCATCAAGGACATTTCTCATGTCAAAACAGTTTCTGCTGAAGAACTGATGATAAAGATCAAAAAGGTTAGTGATGACAAATCTGATGATAGGGTGGCAAGAGTGGTTATAAAGAAAGAAAGGAAGAAAAAAAACAGAAAAGTTGAGTTTTTAAAATGGAGTACCTTACCTATGCAAGGTACTTCCTTCTTCTCTTGTGCACCTGTACTTGTATCTGCTTCCAAGAAATTGATAAAGATTGCAATTCAAGTTTCCCCCTTGTTTCATGCCAAGAAAGTCATAGCTACTTGTGCTCTCATTGACAGTGGAGCACAGATCAACTGCATAAACTGTTACATGTCCTCTTCTTTTTTCTTCTCTTTCTCTTCTCCTCATCTTAGCTTCTGCTCTTCTCACACCTCAGGTGCTCTCTTGTTCAATTACCACTATAGATTCTGCTCTTCTCACATTCTAGCCTTGTCTAGACCACTCTCTTGTTACACCCTTTGCCTGGGTCTTCTATCTTTTAATCAGCTGACTCATAATTGTTCCATCTCTTTCCATCCATTTCTACATGGACATCTTACTCATTATTTATCAGCATGATTACTTGTTACATCTCTGCTTCAATTCTATTAGCTGTACTATAAAGTAGTGTACTTCCTGTGCTCTCTTTCTTCATGCTACTTCTACCTTGCGATCACCTCACAGTCCTCACATCTCCACTACTCCTTGTACCTACATACTTGGAATCCACCATTTGTGTCCTGGCACTCATCCAGAGAATCATCAGCATCTGATCTTGGCACATCCCTGGGAGTGTAGCTGGTACTTCTAAGGCACAACACTTAGTTTGTCACCTTCCACTCATCTTGAAGCTTACCTTCAGTTTGCTTCATCCTCTTCTTTCATAGCAAGGTCTACGCCTGTCCCTATCCAGGCCTAGCATAACAAAAGAAGTAGTGTATTTTACTTGCAGCTAGCATTGCTCTAGTCTGCTCCCACCATTCCACCCAAACAACCTTTGCTCTTCAACTCTCTCTGGGGTGAGCCTTGTGCCTCTACCTCAGATTCTCTTGAATCCACCTCGAAACCCAAGAATCCCTCTCCTTCAGACTGCCCTTCCACATCAGAAGACATGCTCACAAATATCCTTGTCCCCTCTCAGGAAGAAGTATGAAAAGACCATGATCTCACTCACAAACTCTTCTCTTCCTTGCAGATCCTCCAAGCCCAGATACCACCATCCCCTACTTCTGTCCAACACTGACCTGCATTTACACTTCCTCAACCTTACCCCTCTCCTTCTGTTACGTACTCGCTTCCACATAACCAGACTGTGGCTGGGTCCTGGTGTTTGGGCCTGAAAGCTGGCAGACATCGATTCGTAGGGCTCTGATCCTAACCCTAAACTGAGGGCTGACTTGCTGCTATGGCGGTGACAAGGAATGAAAGATAGACAGCAGAGGAATGAATGACAAGCCAGGAGATCCAGAGTAAACCACTTGATTAGATGCTAGGTAAACGCATGCTAGAATACAAGTGCTCAAGACTGGGGTCTCGAGTCTTAGGACGGTACTCTATATATACTAATCCCAGTTGCGCACGGACCAGGTCCAGGGCAAAGGGAACTACTTAAATAGGTAATAGGGCATAGGGCGTGCTTACTGAGAATATGACCAAATGGGCCATGCGGATAAGGTGTGGTGTGGGAGAGGCTATGTAGAATGAAAGGGAAGGGATTCTAAATATAAATAGAAGTCAGGGTCAACGGAGATTAAACCATACCCCCAGCCATGAGGCCGAGGAGATCCCATCTAGAGATCTGCCACGATCAGATCTGACCCTCTTCTGGATTGAGATCAGATTCATCGGAGATCCGATCGGGAGATGCATCTATCATCTGAGATGCTAGATCCAACCATAAGTGTAACCCCAACCATGCGAATAGAATATTAAATAAATGCTTAACCATAACCTAGGGTTTGTCCTTGTTTGGCAATGAAGTCCCACGGTCATGTGCTTGTCAGGTGACTGCACGATAGCGTTTGTAACACCTTCCATTACCATGTCTGGCTCTTCCACTTCCACCACCAAGCCTACAGAACTTCATCTTGGTGCCCTTGAGTACTTTGATGGTGATCAATTCAAGGCCAAGAACTGGCTAGATATAGTCCAGTTCTATCTCTTCATTAACAGCATGGTCTATGACTCAGATGAGAAGAAGATTGCATTTGCCCTTTCATTTATGACAAAAGGGCCAGCACTGTCATGGGCTGCAATGTACCAGAAGAAGTGTATCTCCAGAACGACTGTCACCATGGGAAAGTTTTCCCATTTCACCTCTGCATTCCTGAAGGTCTTTCAACAACAGGACACAGTTAATGCTGCCATTCATTGGTTGGCAAACACCCAGATGAAGCAGGGAAAGAAAGGTGAATGGATGCCTTCCCTTGCTGAGTATACTGCTGAGTTCCAGAACTGTGTCATCACTGCTAAAATCACTAACAACAATGTCCTTATCGAATATTTCGAAACAGGACTTGCATTCTATCTCTCACATCATATTCATAACCTGGATACAATCCCCTCAACCATTGCCAAGTGGTATACCAAGGCTGCTCACTTTCAAGGAACTATGGAGTGCACCCGCTCTATAGAACAATGGCAAAAGAATCCTCATGCATTTGCCTGGACTTCCATGCCCCCCTCTACCTCATTCAAACTGGAGAAAGATCTGAATGTAATGAATGTTGATGCTGTAAAGAAGGGATGCCTGACTGAAGCAGGTAGAGTCTTCTGCATCAAAAATAAACTTTGTTTCAGATGCCAGAAACCCAGTCACATCAACACTGCCTGCCTAAACTTCCCTGCTTCTTCTTCCTCCCCCGCCATCACCAAGGAAACCCCTCACATCAAGATGGTTTCTGCCAAAGAACTGATGACAAAGATCAAGGAGGTTAGCAATGATGAATCTGATGATGGGGTGGCAAGAGTAGTTGTGAAGAAAGAGCAAAAGAAGAAGACAGAAAGGCAGGGTTTTTAAAACAGAGTACCTTCCCTATGCAAGATACTCCCTCCTTCTCTTGTGCACCTGTACTTGTATCTGCTTCCAAGAAATCCATGAAGATTGCAATTCAAGTTTCCCCCTCTACTCATGCTAAGAAAGTCATAGCCACTCATGCTCTCATTGACAGCAGAGCACAAATCAACTGCATCAACTGGGACTTCATCAAGAAGAACCAGTTCCCCACTAAGAAGCTCAACAAACTGATCATTATTCAGAATGTGGACCACTCGGAAAACAAGAAAGGCAAGATCACCCAAACTTGCAACCTTCTTTTGCACTTTGAACAATCCATTCTCCCAGTTTCCTGCTATGTCATTGCATGTGGAAAGGAGAACATTATCCTAGGACACCCATGGCTTCAGGCCACAAACCCCACCATTGACTGGATGGCAAACATGCTCACCATTCCAGACCCTCCCTCTGATAATGTTACCTATTGCATCAACTCAGTCCACAAACCTCAATTTGATGGACTCCTTGAAGATATCATCATTCCTCACAATGAACTTTTGATCTGCTACTTGGACTATGTCACCCCTGAGCAATCTATCAATGAATTGCTCTATGACCATCACTCCAGCAGGATCTTAGATTGCTGCTTTTCTTATTTCCCTGAAGTCACTATTGCTCAGCTCACCACATCTACCAAGCTTGCCATTGAGGCTGAAAAGGCCAAACCCAAGACAACTCTTCCCCCCAAGTATTCTCAGTTCACATCAGTATTCTTCAACACTCCAAAAACCCTTGACCATCTTCCGCCCTCTTGCCCATATGATCATGAGATCAATCTGAAGGACATGTTTGTCCCAAAGATCAGTAAGGTTTACCCCTTATCCTCCCCTGAGTGACAGGCCATGGAAACATTCCTTGAAGAGAACCTTCAAGCTGGGAAGATCCATCTGTCCAAATCCCTCCAAGCATTATCCTTCTTCTTTGTCAAGAAAAAGGATGGTAAACTTCACCCTTGTCAAGATTATAGGTATCTTAATGAGCACACTGTTCATGATGCCTATCCTCTTCCTCTTATTTCTGACCTTATTGACAAGCTCTGCAACACTCAACTTTTCACTAAGTTTGACATCTGCTGGGGCTATAACAATGTCTGTATCTGAGATGGACACCAATGGAAAGCCACTTTCATTACCCATAAGGGGCTTTTTGAACCCACAGTGATATTCTTTGGTCTCAACAATTCACCTGCTACTTTCCAGCAGTTCATGAATGATTCATTCTGTGATATGATCACTGAAGGATGGCTCATCATCTATATGGACGACCTTCTCATCTCTTCCCCTGATGCTGACACCCATTAGAAATGCACCACCCATGTCCTCCAATGGATGACAGAACTTAACCTCCACCTCAAACTGGAGAAATGCACCTTTGCTGTTCCCCAAGTTGAATATCTTGGGATGATTGTTCATTCTGGTGAGCTTGCCATGGACCCCATTAAACTTGCTGGTATTTCCCAGTGGCCCACTCCCTCTAAAGTCAAGGATGTTCATTCTTTTCTTGGCTTTGCTAACTTCTACAGGCGATTCATCCCCAACTATTCCACTATTGCCCATCCTCTTCTTGACCTTACCAAGAAATCAATGGCTTGATCTTGGTCCCCTGCTGCTCAGAAAGCCTTTGATTCGCTCAAAGCTATCTTTCTTTCCCAATCAGTATTACAAATGCCAGATCTTGCTCATTCCTTTGCCATTGCCACTGATGCTTCTGCCTACACATCCAGTGGTATCCTTCTTCAAACTGATGTGAACAGGGACTGGCACCCCTGTTCATATCTCTCCCAGATGTTTTCCACTGCTGAGCAGAATTACAACATTTATAATCACGAACTTCTCACAGTCATTTGTGCTCTCAAAGCCTGGAGGCAGTACCTCCTTGGCTCCTCCACTCCTGTCCAGGTTTTCACTGATCATAAAAACCTGACTTATTTTAAATCTCCTCAGAAGCTCAATCAATAACAAGCTTGCTGGCTTTTTAACATCACTGACTTTGACCTACATCTCTCTCATGTTGCCGGAACTTCCCTTGTAGGGCCAGATGCCCTCTCCTGTCACCCTGACCTTTGTCCTGACACTTCCCAGGATAACCAGGAAGTTACTCTTCTTCCCCCTGAACTCTTTGTTAACCTTATCAATGCTAACCTCTCTGCCCACATTAAAGAGCATCAACAAGGTGACCCTCTTCACCTTTCCATCCTGCAGAAACAGGATGCTTCTGCAGATAAGAAATTCCTTCACTCCCACACCTCCGATTGGAAGGAAATTGATGGTTTGCTTACTTACTGCAATCACATCTTTATCCCTTCTTATATTAATCTCTGTCATGCCATTCTCCAGTGCTGTCATGATCATCCTTCCGCTGGCCACCCTGGTTATTTCAAAACCTGACAACTTATCTCTGCTGAGTTCTGGTGGCCCGGCCTTACCTTCTTTGTTCACAACTACATTGCTGGTTGCCCCATTTGCCAACAAAATAAGGCAAACACTCACCCTTCTCACCCTGCTCTCTCTCCTATCTGCTCCACTGCCACTCACCCCTTCCAGCAGATCTCCTGTGATCTCATCACCAATCTCCCTCCATCTTCTGACTTTAATGCCTTGCTGGTCATGGTCGACCATGGACTTACAAAGGGGGTTATTCTCTGCCCCACCAAGAAATCTGTCACCACTCAGGGTATTGCCACCCTCTTTTTCCACAAAGTTTACCTCTGATATGGTCTTTACAACAAGATCATCTCCGATCAAGGCCCTTAGTTTGCCTCAGCCTTTGCTAAGGAGCTTGGGAAACTCCTTGAGTACAATCTCTCTCTCTCCACTGCATATCATCCTCAATCTGATGGTGAAACTGAATGAGTTAATCAGGAAATTAAGATGTATATCTGCATTTACTGCAGCTCTAACCCCACTGGATGGGCTGACTCTATCACCCATGCTGAATTTGTCCACAATCGCCATCCTCACTCTGTTACAGGGCAATCCCTGTTCTATCTTATAATGGGATATGAACCCCATGCTCTTCCCTCTATTATTGATGAATCACTAATGCCTGCTGTTGCTGATCACACTAAGGCACTCCTCACTGCTCATGATGAAGCACTTGCAGCCCATGATCTAGCCCACCAAACTATGGCATCCTGTATCCACTCCACCTTCTCCCTATTTGCCAAGGAAGATAAGGTGTGGTTAAAAGCCTGCAATTTGAAATGGGCTATTGTTCATCCCAAACTCTCTCCCAAAAGGGAAGGACCTTTTACCATTATGGAAGTCCTTTCTCCCATCACCTATTGCCTCTGCCTTCCATCCACATGGAAGATCCATCCTGTTTTCCATGCATTACTATTATCACCCTATCACAAAAATGATGTTCACAGAAAAAACTTCCCCACTTCTCCCCTGGACCTTATAGAAGATGAGGAGGAATATGAATTGAAGCAAATATTAAAACATCAAGGTCCCTCGGGTAACTGCCAATTCCTGATCCAATAGAAAGAATACTTGGCAGAAGATAACTCCTGGAAACCAGAACAGAATTTGAAACATTCCAAGTCTGCTCTGAATGAGTATAAACTCCTCCACCCTTGCCACTTCTCCTTATCTGCTCCCCTCTCTCCTCACCTTACCAAGAAACCCAACTGCCATTCAAAATAACAATGACTTTCACCATTGATCAAGGGTTCTGCTCATGCAACACTCCCCTTGACACACCATCTCCATCCACATTCCAACTTCCCATTGTAGATATTCCTGATGAGCCTTCACTTATTTCTTCTCCTTTCTTACTAACTGACACTTTTTCCTTTCCATTATCCTCACTTGCTTCTGAGCTTTCTTCTGAGGACTTTGTAGCCTTACCCCCTGCTATCTCTATCGGTCCTGCCATCATCACATCCATCCCAGTCCCACCTTCCACTATTAATACTCAATCTGCTGGAATCCTCAGCATTGATCTGCCACTTTCTGCACACACCCTTCGACAGGGTGCCCCCTCCACCAATTATTCACACCAGATCGTGATATACATCATGGACTCTCGTCTCACCATCCCCATTGGGTCTCACCTTGACATGTTCTCCCCGCTCTGGCTTATCTACCAGATTTACATGCAACTTCTTCATCTTCCCCTCTTGGCTTCAGCCCTTGCCCATATTCCTCATGCTTGGGTCTCTCTCATGCAGGCCCTTATCACATCTATTCACTGTGAACTGCTGTCCAACATCGAGATCCTCGCATATCAGATGCACATGGGGGAGTTCCTCACTGACTTAGATTGCTATATGTGTGAGTTAGCTGCTGCCAGGGGATATATCCCTACCACTCCTTCAGCCTCCTCCTTGCCTCTCGATGATAATGAACTTGCTGCACTTGAACATGCTGAAGCCTGGTGGACTGGCCTCTATGGTGATGGTCACTTCCTTTCTTCCCACCCTTGCTTTCATAAGGCCTGTTTCCACTGTTGCTGCCTGGGGCACATTCATATCAACTGCCCCTCATACCAATGTCCCTACTGCCTCTGTTGGCACCCAGGACATACTCAAGCTTGCTGCCCAGCTCAGTGACATGTCATTAACCTGCTTGTCTCCACATCCTCCTCCTCTTCTTTCTCATGTGGTTCCTCCTGCCCTTCCTTTTGTGGCTCCTCTCACTTCTCCTGCTGCTCCTGCAGATCCTGCTGCTCCCAGGACTCCTACCATCGCCCTCCTGTGGCTCTGTTACCCTCTCCACCTTCCTATTACACTAATGATGACTTTCGTGACAATGTTATCAATGAGGTTGGCTGGGCCAACATTACTGGCTCCCTCAGGCCCTCATATGACATCTTTTGAGGTGTCACAAGTCTTCCACCCCTAGCAGGGGGGTAATGTTATGTGTCCTCTTCTTTTTTCTTCTCTTTCTCTTCTCCTCATCTTAGCTTCTGCTCTTCTCACACCTTAGATGCTCTCTTATTCAATTACCACTATAGATTCCACTCTTCTTGCATTCTAGCCTTGTCTAAACTGCTCTCTTGTTACACCCTTTGCCCAGGTCTTCTATCTTTTAATCAGCTGACTCATAATTGTTTCATTTCTTTCCATCTGTTTCTACATGGACATCTTACTTATCATTTATCAGCATGATTACTCATTACATCTCTGCTTCAATTCTATTAGCTGTACTATAAAGTAGCGTACTTCCTGTACTCTCTTTCTTTACACTACTTCTACCTTGTGATCACCTCACAGTCCTCACATCTTCACTACTCCTTGTACCTACATACTTGGAATCCACCATTTGTGTCCTGGCACTCATTCAAAGGATCATCAGCATCTGATCTCAGCATATCCCTGGGAGTGTAGCTGGTACTTCTAAGGCACAACACTTAGTTTGTCACCTTCCACTTGTCTTGAAGCTTACCTTCAGTTTGCTTCATCCTCTTCTTTCACAGCAAGGTCTATACCTGTCCCTACCTGGGCCTAGTGTAACATAAACTGGGACTCCATTAAAAAGAACCAGTTCCCCACTACTAAACTCTCTGAACCAATCATTATCTGCAACATTGACCACTTAGAAAACAAGAAAGGCAAGATCACTAGAACTTGCAACCTTTTTCTCTGCTTCAAACAGTCTGTTCTTCCAATCTCCTGCTATGTCATTACATGTGGAAAAAAGAATATCATCCTTGGGCACCCATGGCTCTGGGCCACAAATTCCACTATCAACTGGATGGCAAACATACTCACCATTCCAGACCCCCCTTCTGATGCAACCACTTATTGCATCAACACTGTCCATAAAGTCACTTCTGAGCAGTCAATCAACAACTTGCACTATAATTACCACTCTAGCAGGATCTTAAATCACTGCTCTCCTACCTCCCTGAAATCACTATTGCTTAGCTCACCATGTCCACTGAGCTAGCCATTGAAGCTAAAAAGGCTAAACCCAAGATGACCCTTTCCCCCAAATACTCTCAGTTCTTGTTGATATTCTCCAACACTTCAAAAACCTTGACCATCTTCTGCCCTTTTGCTTCTATGATCATGAGATCAATCTGAAGGACATGTTCATTCTAAAGATAGGTACGGTTTACCCCTTATCTTCCCCTGAGCAACAGGCCATGGAAAAGTTCCTTGAAGAGAACCTTCAGGCTGGAAAAATCCATCCCTCAAATTCCCCTCAAACATTGTCCTTTTTTTTTTGTCAAAAAGAAGAATGGCAAACTCTGCCCTTGCCAAGACTATAGGTATCTTAATGAACATACCATTTGCAATGCCTATCCTCTTCCTCTTATCTCCAACCTCATTGACAAACTTTGTAATGCTCAGCTTTTCACTAAGTTCAACATTTGATGGGGTTATAACAATGTCTGCATCTGAAATGGATACCAATGGAAGGTCACCTTCATCACACACAAGGGGCTATTTGAACCTACAGTGATGTTCTTCAGTCTAAACAACTCACCTGCTACTTTCCAGTGATTCATGTACAATTTGTTCCAGGATATAATCACTGAAGAATGGCTCATTATCTATATATACAACCTCCTTATCTCTTCTCCTGATGCTAACACCCATTAAAAACACATCTCCTGTGTCCTTCAACAAATGATGGAACTTGATCTCTATCTCAAACTGAAGAAATGCACCTTTGCCACATTCCAGGTTAAATATCTTGGAATGATCATTTATTCTGGTGAGCTCACCATGGATCCTGTCAAACTTGCTGGTATCTCCCAGTGGCCCACTTCCTCTAAAGTCAAGGATGTTTGCTCCTTTCTTGGCTTTGCTAACTTCTACAGGCAATTTATCCCCAACTACTCCACTATTGCTCATCCTCTTCTTGACCTCATCAAGAAAGCCAACACTTGGTCATGGTTCCCTGCAGCTCAGAAGGCCTTTAACTCCCTCAAGGCCATCTTTCTCTTATAGCTGGTTTTACAGATGCCAGATCTTGCCTGTTCTTTCACTATTGCCACTGATGCTTCTGCTTATGCATCCAGTGGTATTCTTCTCCAGACTAATGAGAATGGGGACTGGCATTCCTGTTCTTATCTTTTCCAGACATTTTCTGCTGCTGAGCAGAACTATGATATTTATGATTGCAAACTTCTAGTGGTTATTCATGCTCTAAAAGCCTGGAGGCAATACCTTCTTGGCTCCTCTACTTCCATTCAGATTTTTACTGATCACAAGAATCTGACCTATTTTAAATTCCCTCAGAAGCTTAATCAATGCCAAGCTTGTTGGCTTCTTGACATTGCCAACTCTGACCTGCAACTTTCCCATGTTGCTGGCACTTCCCTTGCCAGACCTTATACCCTCTCTTATTATCCTGATCTCTGTTTGACACTTTCCAGGACAATCAGGAAGTTACCCTTCTTTTCCCCAAACTTTTTGTTAACCTTATTGATGCTAATCTTTTCACACATATCAAGGAACATCAACAAGGCAATCTCCTCCATCTCTCCATTCTGCAGAAATAGGATGCTTCTGTGAATGAGAAATTCCTCTGCTCCTGCACCTCTGATTGGAAAAAGACTAATAAATTGCTTATTTACTGCACTGTGTCTTTATTCCCTCTTTTATTAACCTCTGTCATGAAATTCTCCAATGTTGTCATGACCACCCCTCCACCAGCCACTCTGGTTACCTTAAAACCCACCAACTTGTTTCTGCCAAGTTTTGATGGCCTGGCCTTACCATTTTTGTTTGCAACTATGTTGCCAGCTGTCCTGTCTGCCAGCAAAATAAAGTCAATACTCATCCATCTATCCCTGCCCTGTCCTCTATCTGCTTCATCACTACTTACCTTTTCCAACAAATCTCCTGTGATCTGATCACTGACCTTCCTCCATCCTCTGACTTTAATGCCTTGCTAGTTGTGGTTAACCACAGACTTATAAAGGGAGTAATTCTTTGCCCCACTAAGAAATCAGTCACTGCCAAGGGCATTGCAATCCTCTTTTTCCACAAAGTCTACCTCTGCTACAGGCTATATAACAAGGTCATTTCTGATCATGACCCTCAATTCACCTCTGCTTTTGCCAAGAAGCTTGGGAAACTCCTTGAGTACAATCTCTCCCTCTCCACTGCATACCATCCTCAGTTTGACAGTGAAACTGAACAAGTTAACCAGGAGATTGAGACATACATCTGCATTTACTGTGGATCTAATCCCACCAGATGGGCTGATTCTATTACCCATGCTGAGTTTGTCCACAATTGCCACCCCTACTCTGTTACAGGGCAATCTCCATTCTATCTCATGATGGGATATGAACACCATGCCCTTACTTCTATTATCAATGAATCACTAATGCCTGCTGTTGCTGACCACACTAAGGCACTTCTTGCTGCTCACAACAAAGCCCTCACTGCACATGATCTCATCTGCCAGACCATGGCATTCTGTATCTGCTCCACCTTCTTTCCATTCACCAAAGGAGATAAGGTGTGATTAGAAGCTTGAAATCTGAAATGAGCTATAGTCCACCTAAAACCCTCCCCCAAACAGGAAGGACCCTTCATGATCACAGAAGTCCTCTCCCCAATCACTTATCACCTCTGTTTTCCATTCACATGAAAGATTTACCCTGTGTTCCATGTATTACTGTTATTGCTCTATTGCAAAAACAATGTTCATGGAAAGAATTTTCCCACTCCACCTCCGGACCTTATAGAAGGTAAGGAGAAATATAAATTAGAGCAGATATTAAAACATCAAGGTTCTCTGGGTAACCATTAATTTCTGATCTGATGGAAAGAATACTTGGCAGAAAATAACTCCTGGGAACCTGAACAGAACTTGAAACACTTCCAGTCCACTTTGGACAAGTATAAACTCCTCCATTCTTGCTATTTCCCCTCCAATGCCTCTTCCACCCACTCCTCCAATAAGAAAACCACTCATCCTCACAAATAACTGCAATGGCCTTCACCATTGACCAAGGCTTTTGCTCCTGCAATACCCCTCTTGACACTCCACCCGTGTTCTTATCACAACTTTCCACTGAGGAAGTTTCTGCTGAGCCTTTACTCATCTTCTCCCCTTCCTCTCTGACTAATATATGATTTTCCTCTCCCCTTTCCATTCTTGCTTCTAATTCATCTTCTAAGGACTTCATAGCCTTGCCTCCTGCTATCTCCATCAGCCCTGCCATCATTGCTCCCATCCCAGTCCCTTTCCCAGCTATTAATACCACATCTGCTGGCATTCTTAGCATTGACCTCCTGCTCTCAGCTTATGCCCTTTATCATGGTGCCCCATTCCCCAATTATGCTCACCAGGTCATGACCTATGTCATGAACTCTTGCCTTGCCATCCCTATCAGCTCCCATCTAGACATATTCTTGCCCTTGTGGCTTCTCTATCAAATATACATGCAGCTCCTCCATCTTCTCCTCCTTGCTTTCACTCTTGCTTGTATTCCCCATGCTCAGGTCTTACTTCCACAAGCCCTGATTGTTACAAACGCTATTGAGCAGTCACCTGACAAGCACGTGACCATGGGACTTCATTGCCAAACAAGGACAAACCCTAGGTTATGGTTAAGCACCTCTATTTAATATTCTATTGCCTTATGGTTGGGAGCACAGCTTATGGTTGGATCTAGTATCTCAGATGACAGATTGCATCTCCCAATTGGATCTCTGATGAATCTGATCTCGATCCAGAAGAGGGTCAGATCTGATTGTGGCAGAACTCTAGATGAGATCTCCTCGGCCTCATGGTTGAGGGTATGGTTTAATCTCCGCTATCCCTAACCGGCTATTTAATATAAGAACCCTTCCTTTCCATTCCACACTGCCTCTTCCACATCCATCCCTTATCCGCATGGCCCGCTTGGTCATATTCATAGTAAGCACACCCTATGCCCTATTCCCTTATTTAGATATTCCCTGTGCCCTGGACTTGGTCCGTGTACATCTGGGATCTGTATATATAGTAGTGCAGTTTCTGTCTCAAGACCCTTAGTCTTGAGCACTTGTATTATATGCCTAGTATCGGATAATCAAGTGGCTACTGGATCTCCTGGCTTGTCTCTCATTTCTATTGCTGTCATTCCTTATCCATCATCAACGACCATAGCATCAAGCCAGCCCTCCTTTAGGGTTAGGATCAGAAAGCCTTATCGAACCGAAGTCAGAATAACCGGCCCAAACACCAGGACCCTGTCACAGTCTGGATTGTGGAAGCCCGAACATAACACTGATCTCCTCCATCCACTGGAAACTTCTATCCAACATCAAAGCTCTTGCCTATCAGCTAGAGATGGGTGAATTCCTTACTGACTTTTACTGGTACATGTGTGAGTTGGCTACTGCTCAGAGCTATATCCCCACTACTCCTTCTGCATCTTTCTCTTCTCTTGACAATAATGAGCTTGCCACCCTTGAGCATGCTGAAGCTTGGTGGACTGGCCTTCATGGTAATGGTTATCTTTCTCCTTTCCACCCTTGCTTTTGTAAGGCATGCTTTTACTGCTGATGCCTGGGCCACATCTGAATCAACTGTTCCTCCTACCAATGTCCTTACTGCCTCTGCTGGCACCCCAGACATATCCAGGCTTATTGCCCTGCTCAATTACATGTCATTGATTCCCTCATCTTCTTCTCTGTGTCATTCTCCTCTTGTAGTTTCTCCTGCACTTTCTTCTGCAGCTTCTCTCACTCTTCTCAATAATCTTGTGGTTTCTGCTGCTCTCAGGGGTCCTATCACCACCCTCCTGCAGCTCTTTTACCCCCTTCACCTTTTTATCACACTAATGATGACTTCTACAATGATGTCATTGATAAGGTTGGCTAAGCCAATATCACCAGCTTCTCCAAACCCTCATATGACACCTTTTAGGGTGTCATGGGTCTTCCACCCCTAGCAGGGGGGTAATGTTATGTTTCCTCTTTTCTTTTCCCTTTTTTCCTCTCTTTGCCTTAGCTTCTGCTCTTCTCACACCTTGGATGCTTTCTTGTTCATCTTTCAATGATAGATTCTGCTCTTCTTATGTTCTAGCCTTGCCTATACTGCTCTCCTGTTAAGTCCTTTGCCCAGGCCTTCTATCTCTTCAATCAGCTGACTCATAATCATTCCATCTCTTTTCATCTATTTTCACATGGATATCTTATTCATCATTTGTCAGCATGATTACTCTGTCAGTCTCTGCCTGAATCTTATTAGCTATACTATAAAGTAGCATACTTCTAGTTTTCTCTCTCTTTATGCTACTTCTACCTTGTAACCTTCTCACAGTCTTCACATCTCCTCTGTTCTTGTACCTACATACTTGGAATCCACTACTTGTGTCCAGGCACTTAACCTGAGAGTTATCAGTATCTGATTTCAGCACATCCCTGGGAGTGTAGCTGGTATTACTAAAGGAATAATACTTTGTTTGTTACCTTTCACTTGTTTTGAGGCTTATCTTTGGGTTACCTCTTCTACTCTTCCACAGCAAGGTTTACACCTGTTCCTATCCAGGTCTAGCATAACAAGATGCAGATCAGATCAGATTCATGGAGATTAGATGGAGGGCAGTTCCCAGGAAGATCCAGGGAAGATCCATGTCAGATAACTAACTATTATATGATCACTGCTGAAAAAAAAGGATAATAAATACTTTTAATAGGATGGAACCACAGACTAGGGTTAAGCCAAAAAAGTGGTGTCTTGTGCACAATCATATAATGTCACATGACTGGTTCTAGTGCAGGAAGTGTCACTTTGTAATAGAAAGTAAATTAAAATCAGACCATAATGTCTTTAAACTATTCAGAGTTTAAACAAGAAAGGTTAAGTAAGCAAAAGCTAATAACAATGCAGTTAGTCTCTATATGGGAGCAGTCAGTCATCTAGGTAAGTAACTAAAAGATTTAATATTTGAGTCATCAAGAGTTCTAAGCATGACTTGAAACTATTTCAGTGTTATGGATTCTTTTAAGAAACTCTTAGTCTATAATGACTGCAAACTATGAAATAGATCTAAAGAGGATTTAGCAAGTAATTGCAAGTATAAAAAGTTGGAAGGTAATCAGACATACCTCTGCAATGAAAGTTGTCAAGAATTGATCAAGATAGTACTTATGCAAGTGTAAAAAGTCAGAAGGTTATCAGACAGACCTCTGCAAGAGTCTAAAAAGTTATTAAGATTAAATATCTTCAATGGATCAAGTCCTTAGCAAGACTTTAAAAGGTTTTATTTTCCAAGATTCAGAGGCAGTAATGCAAGAAAGCTGCATTATCAAAATTCTGGGTTATATTTTCAGATATTCAGAAATCCTTGATCATTCAGCAAACTGCCACTTAGTCCTTAATTGGATTTGAGATTTGTTGAAGCAAGAGCCCAGTTGAAACATACTAGTCTACAATGAGAAGAGCACTGAATAATTGTGTTACATTTTGTGAAATTTTTTCCAAATAGAAAGTAATGGTTGCATTGAAGTTCACATGCTTATTTCAGATGTGTATTTCATTGGGACAATGAAATCTGAAGAGGGGGTAGTAGAGATAATAGGTGAACATAGTGAACTCCCTCTTCTAAAAGAAAATATTATTAATTATGAAGAATAACACAGGAGTTCAAGTATTTATTTTAAAAAAAAGTACTTTTTCACAATTTCTCAAAATCTCAGAGTTCTTGGCCTATGCAAGTTTTTCTTTTCTTTTCTTATTTATATCAGAGTTTCAGAGAGCAATGATACCATACTTCAATGATGAATTGCAAGAAGCTAGAAGAAAGCTTACTGGTAATTCAGAAGTCTTATCCTTGAAGAAGAAATAGTATTACAAATGAATAGTTTGCTAGCAGAAGTATCACATGACAACCATGTAACCATGAGACTTTATTGCAAAACAAGAATAAATCCTAGAATATGATTAAGTTGTTTCTTCAGAGTTCCCTTTGAATTTGGACATAGCTTATAGTTGAATCTAGTATTTTAAATGACAGATATATTTCCTGATCAAATCTCTGATGAATCTGATTTTGATTCAGATGAGAGTCAGATATAATCATGGCAGATCTCTAAATGAGATCTCCTCAGCCTCATGGCTGGAAATATGGTTTAATCTTTACTTATCCTAAACTCTAACTTCCATTCTACATAGCCTCTTCTATAATATACACCTCTACTGCATGTGTTATGAAGTGACACTCCAGCACTAGAACCAGTCATGTGACATTACATGATCATGCACAAGATACCCCATTTTAAGCTTAATCCTAGTCTGTGGTCTGTTTCCTTTAAGAGTATTTATTATTCCTTTTCCTAGCAGTGGTCATGTGATCATCAGTCACCTGACATGGATCTTCCCTGGATCTTCCCTGGAACTGCCCTCCATCTTATCTCCATGGATCTTATCTGATCTAGATCTGGATCTGGATCTAGACCCTAGATATATTTGTGGTAGATCTACAGAGTGGATCTCATCTGTGGCAGAGATCTCTGTCCTTATGGTGCAAGCACCTCTGACCCTGCATTTCATTTCCTAGATACTTCTCTTCCATTCTCCCACATCTGCATGGTATCCTGCCATACTCTTCATTTCTGCTTCATGCTTTCATTCTCTCTTATCTATTAGGGTCTAGAGCATTCCCTGATTAGGTAGCACATGTACTTAGTCAGCATGGTCCATGCTCAGGATCCCATAATATATAAAGGCAAGGGTAGGCAAGCTGGGATTCTCCAGTTTTGCTCACTTGAGCCCTGGTTTAGAGTTGTATCTAAGGAATTGCCTTTTTTACAGATTATTATTTTTTTGCCTTAGTACTTTCACAGGTGATCCAATAGCCCCTAGGGTTAGCTTGATTCACTTTCACATCACTGCCTAATTAGGGGCCACTAGCACAAAAGCCCTAGAATAGAAGAACAGAAGGCACTCACCAAGGTTAGGTTAGGGTTTAGTCAGTTCAGCACATCTGCTTGTGCTTCAGCATGGCCCATTGGTTATATTCTCAGTAAGCACACCTTATGCCCTATTCCTATTTATGATAGTTTTCTATGCCCCAGAGATGGTCCATGCACTAGTAGAATAGATATAAATACTTAGTAAGATATAGTACTTAGCTCTTAGCTTTGACCACTTTATTATTCATACCACTCTCTAGTCATTACTCCTAGTTAGTCCTAATACAGGGCTTTCTCTGGATACTAGTGTGATAGCTCCTCAGATATTGCTACCCTGAGTATTCACCATCTTCTACCATCTATTCCAATCAAGACCAATACCAATACTGATGCATCTTCTCAAGGCCATACCATTTAGAGTGTCACATCCCATGCCAACAGGTCAACTCTGCTATGTCTCTGAAGCAACTCCGGTTGTTTTTACACTTTAAGCTGCATATTTCCTAGTTCCCTTTACCTCTGTCTTTTCCTATCTGATGAATAAGTACAACTTTACCTATGCTAACTCTGTACCATTCTGATACAACTCTGACCTCACTTTCTGTTCCTATTCCTTTGTGCCATGCTTCTCCCTGTCATTACTTAGTTTCAGTTTGACATTATTTAATGTTGTCTCCTCTGACATCTTCATTCATATCCAGAATGCATTGACACCTGCTTCACTTAAGAGACAACTCCTTTCATATCTTTATTCCCTTCTTAGATAATCTGCCTCTCTAAGGTATAAGTACTGGTGTTCTGTATCTTATACTTTAGTTTGAATATCAACCATAATACAATGTTACAATCCCCCCAGACCCCTCCTGCCTCATGACTTGATGTCATACCCTACCCTAAAGTCCCTCAACTTACTTCATGACTTGATGTTATGCCTTTTGTTGGGAAAAAGCCCTATGGCTAATCCTGGACCTCCAATAGTTTCTGACCCCTCTGTAAATCAGGGCACTTGGTACTAGCATAAGGGTGCACCACATAAGGTGAAGCCAAGCCCTGTCCACTCTGGAGTTATCTGAAGTACCCCCAGAGTACGTTGAAATGATTATAATAGTATATTCAAACTCCTGCTTGTGCTAGTACTGCTATCATGTCTATTTGTGTAACCAGAGCTTGCTCCCATGCTGTCCTAGATCAGTTTAAGAGCTTCTCTGCTTGCTGTGCACCAGGCTTGGCCTCACAGGCTCCTGCTCCCTCCCACTCATCCATACCTAGTGCTCAAGTTAATGAAGCCCCTGATGGTTCCAAGGTTCCTTAACCTCCCCATACCCCTGACAACCATGGTATCCAGCTAGGAGTACCAGATAAATCCAGAGATGACCCCTCTGATGGATATTTTGATATTCTGAAGATGACCCTGAACCTTTTTCAGACCCTGAACCTATTTCCATTCACCATGACACTATCACTGATCTTGCTAGCATCATCTGTGGATTAGCTCACTCTTCCTGTCATACTCCTGAAACATTACAGCATACCAAAGTACAGAAACCAGACTAGTTCGACAGAACTGATTCCCAGAAGCTCCATATTTTTCTAGTGCAATGTGAATTAAATTTCCAGAATCATCCCAAAGCCTTTGCCAATGACCAAGCCAAGGTCACTTATGCTTAGTCCTACCTTAAGGGCATGGCATTGGAATGGTTTGAGCCTGACCTCCTTCTTACCAAAGACCCTAACTTCCACCCCTTGTGGATGGACAATTATAAGGAGTTTGTTCAGGAACTCTGGATCAACTTTGAACCCCATGACCCAGTCAGAGATGCAGAGCACCAGCTAGACCAGTTGACTATGAAGGATGGTCAATAAATCAACAAATACACAGTTAAGTTTAACAGAATTACATCTCAAGTCCAGGGTTATGGAGAAGGTGCCCTCTGCCACTATTTCTATAATGGTCTTCCAGACCACATCAAAGATGACCTTTTCCATGTTGGCAAGCTGCCAACACTCATTGAGCTGCACCAGCTGGCCCAGACCATTGATGCTCATTACTGGGAGCACAAATCCAAATTCAGCCAACAAGAAAAGTTGTCTTATTCATTCAAGTCCTCTGATAAACCCACCATATCCTCCACTTTGACCTCCAGCCCTAATGAATCAAGGAACAAGTCAGCTACTTACTCCAGCTCCTCCAAGTCATCCATTTCCCAGAAACAGGACTTATCATCCAAGCTTGGTAAGGATGGTAAGCTTACTACCAAAGAATGCAAGCATTAACTGGAGAATCACCTCTGTTTGTTCTGTGATATTACAGGGCATATAGCAAAGAACTGCCCCAAGTCTTTCTCCAAGGCAGCCAAAGCTCATGGTGCCAAAACCTCCACTCTGGAAACCAAACCAGAGGCCTCTGTCTTAGAGGCAAAAAAATAGTCTGCAGCCTCCAAGACTTCACACAGGCTGGAGGTTGTGTTGATTCTTCCTGTGCTTTACTGGAGGTTAAATTTAATGTGTCCATTCTTTTAGATAATGCTTCACTTATGCCTCTCATTACCCTTGTTTCACATGAAATTCCTCCATTTTCTGCCCTTATTGACTCTGGTTCTTCAGATTGCTTCATAGACACCAAGTTAGTCAGTACTTAAAATCTTCCAACTTATTCTGTTCCTCCATTGCAGCTCCAACTGTTTGATGGCTCTTCCAATTCTATGATTATGAATGCCATTGATCTTTCTGTTTGTTTTGAAACCAGTGATATCACTCTGATGACATTCTATGTTACTTTGTTGGATGGATCTAGTTCTCTTGTTCTAGAACACAACTGGCTTGCCTGCTACAATTCATTGATTGACTGGATATCAAGTTGTATCTCATTCCAATCATCTGAATCAAACATGCCAACATCCCTAAGCTTATCTCTGCAGCCTCCAGTTTCTCTGACCCAAGCTGACTCCAAACCCAATTCACCATGCTCCCATGACCCCAAATCTCTGTCGATTAAGCTACTTAGCTTATCAGTGTTTGCACATATCTGTAGCCTTGATAGCTTAGTTCTGTTCTATCTGCAGCTCCAATCCCTGGAGAGTCATCTCTGCTCCACTTTCATTGCTTCTCCTCCAGCCAACCTTTCCAGCATTCCTTAGGAATACCATGACTTTGCTGATGTGTTTAGCAAAAGCAAGGTGGCTACTCTTGCCCCTTACTGCAAGTTTGACCTAAAGATCAATCTGAAAGAAGACACCTCACTGCCTGTCAGCACCACCTATTCCCTGTCACCCTCTGAGCTTGAAGCACTCAGGACTTTCCTAGATGAACATCTTGCTACTGGTTTTATCTGACCCTTCGCACCTACTCATGCTGCCTCTGTCCTCTTTGTCCAGAAGAAGGACAGATCCCTCCAGTTGTGTGTAGATTTTTGAGAACTCAACAAGATCACAAAGAAAGACTGCTACCCTCTTCCACACATCTTCAATTTTCTTGATGCTCCAAGCTGCACAACCATTTATATCAAACTTGACCTTAGGCATGCTTACCATTTAGTTTGTATTGCTAAGGACAACAAGTGGAAAACCTCTTTCCATACATGCTATGGCTTCTATGAGTGGCTTGTCATGCCATTTGGACTCGTCAATGCCCCTGTGGCTTTCCAGTGGTTTATTAATTCTATTTTTGCTAATCTTCTTGATGTTTCAGTAATCGTTTATTTGAATAATATTCTAATTTTCTCCACTGACCAGACATTGCATATCAAGCATGTCCATGAAGTCCTCTGCCACATCTGAAAGCATGGCCTCTTTGCCAAACCTGAGAAATGTGAATTCTATACCAATTCCACTGAGTATCTTGGGTATCTACTCTTTCCTTCCAGGCTCACAATGTCCCCTGAAAAGGTTCAATCCATCCTGGATTGGCCCAAGCCTTGCAAGATTAGAGATATCCAGTTCTTTCTCAGTTTCACTAACTTCTACCACTGCTTCATCCAGGGCTACTCCAACATCATTGTTCCCCTGACTTGTCTCACCTGCAAGTCTGCTCATTGGGATTTCAATGCTTCTTGTCATGCTGCTTTCCAGTGCCTCAAGGATGCTTTTACTTCCACTTCTATTTTAACCCATTGGATCCCCAATGCTCCTCTTATCATTGAAACTGACACCTTCAACTATGCAATTACTGAAATCCTCTCACTCCAGTTCCCAGATAATGAGGTTCACCCTGTCACTTTCTATTCACATATGCTCACTGTGCCAGAACTCAACTACAATACCTATGATAAGGAGCTTCTTGCCATTTTCACTGCATTCAAGACCTGGTGTCATTACCTTAAAGATTCTGATTCTTCAGTGAATGTCATTACTGATTACAAAAACCTGGAATATTTTGCCATGTCTAAACTTCTGACCCACCAGCAAGCCCAGTGGTTGAAGTTTCTCTCTCAGTTTAATCTGATCATCTGTTTTTGCCCTGGCCATTTGGATGCTAAATCTGATGCTCTAACTAGATAATGGGATGTCTATCCCAGTATGGGGAATGGTGACTATGCCCTTATCAATCTGCATAACTTCTAGCCCATGTTCATGCAGAAACAACTCACTATATCCCTCTGGGCTTTTTCCCTAGCATCTCCAGTCTTCCAGTTCACATTCCTCTTTGATATTAAAATCCTCCATTGTGACATCATCTCAGCACTCCCTTCTGACTCTACTGCCTCTATCCACTGTTTTGGTATCCTCCCATCTGACTCTCATTGATCTAGAGACCCAGAAGGTTTCTTGCATCTGGACAACTGCATCTATGTCCCCAATGCTTCTGACCTCTGACTCCAGGTCCTCTGCTACAAGCATGACCACTCCTTATCTGAACACTTCAGTCAGAACCAGACACTGGAGCTTATTCACTGAGAGTATACCTGGCCTGGCATTCAAGCATTTGTCAAGGAATGTTTCTTCATGTATAGCTTGTGCCCATGCTAAGGTACCCTGTCACAAACCCTACAGTTTCCTCAAGTAGCTCCCTATTCCAGAAAAGCTGTGGAATTTCATTTCTATGGATTTCATTGAACAGCTCCCAGCTTTCTCCAGTCACTCCACCATCCTCATTGTTATAGATTGTCTATTGAAGCAGCATGTCTTCATTCCTACAAATGACAAGGTAATCTTCCTAGAGCTTGCTAAACTCTTCTTACTCCATGTGTTTTCCAAACATGGAGTTCTCTCCCACATCACCTCTGATCAAGGTTCTGAGTTTGTTTCTCATTTCTTCTGTTCTCTGGGTCAAGCCCTCAATATCCATCTCCATTTCATCTCCAGGTATCATCCAGAGGGTAATGGTTAAACTGAGTGAATGAACCAAACTCTGGAGCAGTATCTACACATTTACTGCAACTATCAGCAGGACAACTGGTTCAAACTCCTGCCCCTCATGGAGTTCACTTATAACAATGCCCCTAATGCTACCACAGGTGTTTCCCCTTTCTTCACAAACAAGGGCTACCATCTGAACATCTCCATGCACCTGGAACATGATCTTACCTCTACCCAAGCTTAAAAATATGCCATAGACCTTGACTCTCTCCATGCCTTCCTTTGTAAAGAAATAGCTGCTGCCCAAGTCAGATACCAAGGATCCACAGATGCCTGATAGTCTCTGGCACTGGACTTTAAAGTAGGTGACCAGGTATTCATCAAGGCTAAGTACTTTAGGACTATGCAGCCTTCTAAGAAACTTGCTGAAAAGAACTTAGGTCCTTATTCCATTATCACTCAGGTGGGCTCACTGTCCTTTATACTCCATCTTCCAGAGAACATGAAGTCCATTTATCCAGTTTTTCATGTTTCTCAACTTGAATCCTCTGTCCCCAACATAATCCCAGATTGCATGCAACCATCCCCACCCCCAGTCGAGATCAATGGTGAACCAGAGTTTGAGATTTCCAAAATCCTAGACTCAAAAATAGATCATAGGTAAAGAAACTGCAAATTACTATATTTGATTAAGTGGTTAGATTATAAGGATACTAATAAGGAGATCTTATGGCTTCTTGCCACTGAATTAGGGCACACTTTAGAGATTATTGAGGAGTTTCATCTCCATTATCTGGACAAACCTGGGCCATCTTATAATTAACCAACTGTAGTAAATCTAGTGATCTAGTCACAAGACCCTCTACCTATTCTAAGATCACCTTTTCAATCTCCTTGTCTACCACCAAAATTTTGCCAACCTTCACACAAAGTTCTGACAGCTCCACTGCCACCTTGTTCACCTTTCCATTCTTGCTCCCTGAACTTCCAGCTTCTCTGGTTTCCTCCACCCATGTCATTTCCAACACATCAACCAGCTACTCTAGCAGCTGGTTTTTGCATTTGGCCTCTTGCCATACCTTCCAGCCCACCTCCCTTATTGACACCTTCACCAGGCAACAGCCCTCAGCCACCTACCAAAAACCCTCCTCTGTCTTCTCTGAGTCTGCCCTGCTATTGGGCACCCCTTCCTCTCCCACCTTCCATCTCCACTTCCTCTTCAGCTTCTCCTGGCTGGAATGGTCACATCTCACCTTTGCCTCTATACAGGCAAGACATGATGTCAACTTGCCCAAGCCCACCTGGCACTCCAGTTCCCAGTCATTGCACCTCTGGCACCCCAGTCCCTTTTCTGCTCTTCTCTTGCCATTGCCACTACTTAACCTTATCTCCTGGGCTTGGTAAAGTTCCTTCATCTAAGCCAGTTTTTGAGTGCTAGGTCCTGATCCCATTTCCAATACTCACCCATTTCTGGACCACTGCCACTGCTTTCTGAGCCTCCTCCACTTTCTTCTGAGCCTCCTTCTCTCTCCTTACTTTTCCCTGCTGCTTCCACTTGGCATACTTTGTATCACCAAGCTCCTCTTCATCTTTGATGTGCTCCTCCAGGGCTCAGCAGACCAGGTGTGAATGTCAGTGAATGAAGACATGATAAGGAATACTAATGTGGAAGTCTCTGGGGTAATATTTGCTTTTATGGCTTTCTGGCCAGCTAAACCCCAATGCCTGCTCCACTCACTTATTCATCAAGAGCATGTGCTTCACAGCCTTCAGGGGTTCAGGCCTTAAGAGGGGAATACTGTCACATCCCATGTCAATGGGTCAACTCCACTATGTCTCCAAAGCAACTCTGGTTGTTTTTATGCTTTAAGCTGTATGTTTCCTAGTTCCCTTTACCTCTGTTTTTTCCTACCTGACAAATGAGTACAACTTTACCTATGCTAACTCTGTACCATTCTGATATAACTCTGACCTCACTTTCTGTTCCTGTTCCTTTGTGCCACATTTCTTCCTGTCATTACTTAGTTTCAGTTTAACATTATTCAACATTGTCTCCTCTGACATCTCCATTCATATCCAGGATGCATTGACACCTGCTTCACTTAAGAGACAACTTTTTTCATATCTCCATTTTCTTCTTAGATAATCTGTTTCTCTGAGGTATAAGCACTGGAGTTCTGTATCTTGTACTTCAGTTTGAATATCAACCATAATATGATGTTACAATCTCCCCAGACCCCTCCTGCCTTACAACTTGACATCATACCCTACCCTAAAGTCCCTCAACTTACTCCATGACTTGACATCATGCCTCTTGTTGGAAAAAAGCCCTATAGCCAATTCTGGACCTCCAATAGTTTCTGACCCCTCCGTAAATTGGGGCACTCAGTACTAGCATAAGGGTGCACCACATAAGGTGAAGCCAAGCCCTGTCCACTCCAGAGTTATCTGGAGTACCCCTGGAGTATATTGAAATGATTATAACATAGGGTTAGAATGAGTTATACAATGTCCAACATTATAACAGTTCCATAAAAGTAAGCAGCTTTGGAATACCATTCCTTAGCTGTAGTAGGAATTATATTCAGATTATAAATGTAACAAGTAAGGAAGAGAACAAGCCCTGTTTTATAATATACAATTAGTATATTCTGATCAGTAATATTAGCAGTCACCACATGGTTCTGGAACTTAGTGGTGTATTCAGCAAGGGAGGGAGTCCATTCTTCTTTCTTCCTCTATCTCATCTGCATGTTTGCTAGCCAATGAATGGCTGCATTCATAGTGTTCTGCTGGTGGAAGGTATCAAGAAAATTGGAGATGAACTTGGAGAATTTCCCCATGGTGATAGTGGTGCTGGAGCTATATTTCTTCCAGTAGATGGCAGCCTATGATTGGGTAGATCCTCTGATTATAAAAGAGAGGGCATAAGCAATCTTCTTTTTATTAGTGTCATAGATCACAAAGTTGATGAAAATATAAAACTGGACTATGTCCAGCCAGATCTTGATCTTAGATCTATTATCATTGAAGTACTCTGAAGCACTGAGGTGAAGTTCCATTGGCTTGGTAAAAGAAGATTCTGATATAGAGAAAGTGGTTGATGAGGTCAGGAAAGGGTAAACACTGGTTGGCATTAAACAGGAGTTGGAGAAGGCAGGGTCAGAACATGGGAAATCTGTAAAGAGAAAGAAATTTCATGTGCTAGATTACAATTTTCCTGTACTTCTTTTATAGAGGGAACAAGGATATCCACAAGTGCATCTTCTAATATAAAAGGGCATTCTGGAGGTGAGGAATTCTTGGGTTTCAAAGTGAATTTGAGAGAATCTGAGGTCGAAGCTCTAGGCTTACCCCAAAGAGAGTTGAACAGCAAAGGTTGCTTTGGTGGAATGGTGAAAGCAGTCATGCAACAATAGTAGCCACAAGTAGAATATGCTACTTCTTTTGTTATATTAGATCCAGGTAGGGACTAGTGTAGACCTTGCTGGAAAGGACAAGGGAGAATCTACCAAAGATAAGTCTCAAGTATAAGTGAGTAAGCAACAAATGAAGGGTTTGTGCCTCAAGGTACCAGCTATAGATGTGGGGTTGTGCTAAAGTTGAATGCTAGGATAACTGGATGCTTTAGACTAGAGAGTGCCAGGTCACAACAAGTGGATAACAAGTACTAGGTATAAGGTCAAGAGGTATGTGTAAATCATGAGGTAGATTGCAAGGTAGAAGTAGCATAAGGAGAGAGAAGACAAGAAGTATACTACTTTATAATACAAGGAATAAGGTTTGGTTGAAGATATAATAAGTAATCTAGCTAATATATGATAAGTAAGTTATCCATATAAAAACAGATGAAAAGTAATAGAATGATTATATGTTAGCTGATTAGAAAATAGAATACCTAGGCAAAAAGCATAACAAAAGAGCAGTCTAGACAGGGCTAGAGCATGAGAAGAGCAGAAGTCTATTATGAAAAGTAATCAAGAAAGCACCCAAAGTATATGAAGAGCAGAAGGTAAGACAAGAGTAAAAGAAAAGAAAGAAAAGAATCAAGAAATTATAATAAAAGACATGAAAGAGGAGGGTAGGAAAGTATAAAAAAGGAAGAACAATCACTTGCTTATTTGATTCATTAAGAATTGTTATAAAGTAACACTTCAGCACTAAAACTAGTCATGTGATCTCATGTGATCAAGTAAAGAAATCTCTAATGTAAAACCCTAGTCTAAGATTTCTCCTTTACTTTAGAGTATATCTGGCAGAAGTTACATAACAGCATGTGACATGGATCATCATAGGATCTTTCCTGGCAAGGCCCTAGATCTAATCTCCACATATCTTTATCTGGATCTAATCTCAGATCTATCTGTGATAGATCTCAAGATTAGATCTTATCTGTGGCTAAAATCCCTGTTTTTACTGTTGCTGCATGGTAGATCCTGCATGCTTCTCTTCTCTTCCATTCCTGATTACCTCATGGCTTACTGCAGATAGTTAGTTATTCCCTACTTATGCTCTATGCTCCATTTTCTTTCTAGTTAGAGTTTCCATACTGGTTCATGTAGATTACCTGATCTATATGCCAGTCTCTGGAATATATAAGAGGCAAAAGGGGCAAGGACTAGTTCCCCAGTCTTAGTTACTTGAGCTCTAGGTTAGACTTTCACAAGTGATCTCTAGGAAGTTACTCTTTTAGATCTGGGTAAGATTCTATCCTTTCATGTTTTTGATAAGTTTTACTCCATTCTCTTTCCCTTGTCTTGTTAGGGGCCACTAGCCACAAAGGCCCTATAGAAACAGTCTAGAAATCCCAGTTCAGGCTTAGGATTAGAACTCTTATTCTTCTCCTCTTTCTTTTTAGATTTAAATTTAGGGCATATCAAGAAGTGGTTGCACTTCAAGAATATTGCCATAATTAATGTAACAAGAAAGTACATTAGTATAACCATTAGAAGTTCCTGGTTTATAAATAATTGTGAATTTATATTTCAGAAGGATTTTAACTCAATAAGCTTGTCTAGAAGAAAGATCCTGTGACTTGCACCAATGCTTCAAAGCTTGATGATTGATTTATATTTCAAAGTCAAGGTAATTAATAAAAAGATATTACCATTCATGAAGGGCCCAAATAACTGCTAATAACTCTAACTCTTTATCATAGATTAGGTAATTCTTCTTAGCAGATGCCAGAGAGTGAGAGAGATATACTACCAGTCACCAGTGCCATCAACTAAATAAAAAAAACTGCATCACTGGCAATGTCTGATGCATTTGTTTCCATCTGAACTGGTTTAAAAGAGTTAGGATAGATAAGAAAAGGGGTAGAGTTCATGGTATTTTTTAAGGTAACAAAGGCCTTCTGATATGGTCCTTCCCATGCAAAAACTTTGTCCTTTCATGTGAGATCATTAAGAGGACAAGCAATATCCACAAAACTCTGAATAAATCTTCTATAATAATTGGCCAAACTGAGAAAGGCTTGGACTTGTTTGAGGGTGCAGGGTATAGGCTAATCTTGAATAGCCTTGACTTTATTCATTTGCATTTTGACCCTGTCTTTAGACACAATTATCTCTAAATAATTGATCTTTTCTTGCATAAAGTGACATTTAAATGGTTTGAGAAACAAATTATTGTCTTGCAACTATTGTAGAACTTGACAAATAAGTTACACAAGTTCCTGTTTAGACTTTCCTTTTGAAAAAATAATGATATCATCAATGTATATTATAATAAAAGCCCATAAGTCATGGAAAATACAGTGGCTTAAAAAACTATTCCAATATTTGCATATCTTGCACTAAATGCAATGGCTGTAAATAACTACTAATTATTATGCTAGGCTATGAGTGTATGAAATGCAGTACTTGCTCTTGGCTTTCTATTGGTCTAATAATCAAAGCATTTGATTATGTTTTGATAACATGGCAATTATATCAAAATCACAACTTATTAGAATAGTTTTTTGACTTTAAATAGGATATGATATTTAGTATCTGATATGACCTTTCTTGGCCTTGATAACTGCTTAAATCCTTCTAGGCATGCTTTCTATCCATTTTTCACACTCCTTCACAGAAATTTTTTCCCACTCTATTACTACTCTATTCCATAATTGATAAATTCCTGTAAGTGCCCTCTTATAATCTAAAAGGTATCTTTTCAAATGACCCCAAGTGTGTTCAATAGGATTAAGGTCTGGAGATTGAGCAGGCCAATCCAAAAGCTTAATATTTTGCTTCTTAAATCAGATTTGAGCTCTTCTAGAGATATGCTTGGATTTATTATTGTTATAAATGAACAGTTTGCATGCACAAGAGTCACATGACCATCATGTGACCATGAGACTCCTATGCCAGATTGAGCCAAACTCTAGGCTATGATTAGTCTTATTCAGAGTTTACCTTGACTAAAGGGTTAGCACAGAATTAGCAGCAGATCTTAGATAATGGTATCTCCTGGTTGAATCTAAATGACATCTGATCATGGATCTTAGATCTTGGATCTAGATTAATGGATCTGATCTGTGGCAGAGATCCAGATGGTATCTTCTCAGCCTCAAGGCTAAGGTGCTATCTTCATATTCATTGACTCTGCAGTCTTTCCTTCCATTCTATTATTTTTCTTCCATTAAGACCCTTGATACACATGGTCACTTAGTCATACCCTTTACCCTTACCCTATGCCCAGTTTCCATATTAGTATTTATCCCAGACACACTTGATGGACTATGTACCACCTTAGATAGTATAAATAGGCCATTTATGTAGCTCTTAGCTCCCCAGCTTTGAGCACTTGTTTGTTTAGCCATCTAGGCATCTCAATAGACAAGCTAGTGTTTGGATTCCACTTCTCAGGCCTAGCTACCCTGATTATCTTCCCTCTCTAAGTCCTACACCTTATTTAGAGTTAGGCATATACCATTTTAACCTCTTATTCTTTATATCAACACTGACATTGACATTAGCACAACCTCAAGGTCCACATTGGATTAGGTTTAGACTCATTTGCACAGTGTGCCATATTGCCACCATAACAATTATCTTGCTGAAAGATGATTTTATCTGAAGGAATTTCAGAATTCTTTATGCTTTGCAACAATTTTTTCTTCAAAATTGCCACATACTATTCAGCATCCATTCTTTCCTCAATCTCACTCAAAACTCCCTGCCATTCCATTCAATACAGCCCCATATCATAAGTAATCCTTCTTTAAACTTGACTATACCTTTGATTTCCTTAGAACTTATCCCCTTTCTGTTATGCACTGGTACTACTTAGCTAAGGGTTATTTTTTATTTTTACCCTAAGCTAAATATTATTTTCTATTTAGATCTCTTTAGTCCCTTTCACTTCTTTTATTTTATCTTATCTTATCTTATCTTATCTTCTTCTATCTTATCATGGTTCTATATCATGTGTCAGATCTAGCCTGGTCTAGCCTTTTACCTTATTGTAGCATAGCCTTTTATAATGTCATGGCCTAGCTCTTTAATATTATATCTTATTGCTACCTTGCTTTCTTTTTACTCTTTACTTCTTATTTGCCATTGATTTCTATTTAGTTCCCCTTTGCCCTATTTCCTTATTTTGCATTGTTCTCTATATACTTGTTATGGTGGTAATATGGCATACTATGCAAATAAGCTTCTAACCCTAACCTGGTGTGCCTTGAAATTATACTGGTGTTAATATTGGTGTTGAATAAAGAATAAAGAATAAAATGGATAAATGCCTAACCCTAGATGAGATATAGGATAAAGAGGAGGAAAGTACTCAGAGTAGCTAGGCCTGAGGAGTAAAGTCCAAATACTAATTGTTTATTAAGATAACTAAATGTCTAAACAAACAAGTGCTCAAAGCTGGGGAGTTTAGAGCTACATGAGCAGCCTATTTATACTATCTAGGGTAGTGCACAGACCACCAAGCATTCCAGGGATAAATACTAATATGGAAACTGAATATAAAGTAAGAGTAAAGGATATGACTAATTGGCCATGCATATCAAGAGTATAGAATAGAAAAGAAGTAATAGAATGGAAAAGAAGACTATAGGGTCAATTAGATATGAAGACTACAGAATTAATCAGATATAAAGACAATACCTTAGTCTTGAAATTAAGGAGATCCCATCTGGATCTCTGCCACAGATCAGATCCATCAATTTAGATTCAAGATCAGATGTCATCTAGATATGATTGAAAGATACCATCATCTGAGATTACTGCTAATTCTGTGCTAATCCTTTAATCAAGGAATATTCTAATAGAATTAACCATAGCCTAGGGTTTAGCTCAATCTGGCATAGGATTCTCACAATCATGTGATAAATACATAACTCTTGTGTATCCAAACTGTTCATTTATAATAATATTAGCTATCTTATGTACTTCTTATGGCCTGGTCAATATATAGTAAATAGTAATATATAAAAAAGAGCAAGGGCATAGACTGGTTTTCCAGTCTAGAGCACTTGTTCCCTTGTTTTCTTGTTATCTTGTTCCTTGTTCTCTTGTACTTGCTAGGCTGCCACTTCTTTGTTTTCTTTAGTATGGACACCCCCCAAGATTGTTCTTTCTTGATTTAGTCAGAATCCATAATACTCTTCTTTTTTTTCACATATATTCTTGTTTATCTGATCCAATTCTATTGATTTTAGTCTCATCTGACCAAATTACCCTCTTCCAGTCCTCCACAGTCCAATGCTGGTACTTTAGAGCAAAGACTAACCTGCTTTTTCTATGGATAGCAGAGAAAAAAGGTTTTTTCTTTTTCATCACAGCTCTTAGAGAAACTTCCTTGAGGGTATTTCTAACTATTTGTGGATAGACAGGAGTGCTGACAATAGAATTGATGAAATAAGTGGCCTAAACTACATTACTAGCCTTTTCAGTAAGAATTTATTGAACAATAGCACACTTGTTAATAGAAGAAAGTTTTGAAGGATGATTACCATGATTATTATTATTTTCCTTCTCTAGTTAGATTTTCTAAAGGACCCTAGCCACAGTAGACTTCCCTAGACCAGTTTGAGATGCAATTTTCCTACAAAAAAGATCAAAAGAGGCAAAAGAGATAATATTATTTTTTTAAGCAGTAGAAAGATGTTTTATAATAGAGATAAGGGAATTTATTTGTAATGGTAGGGTTTATATATGCTGCAGGCTAATTAGTGACATAAGAGTGACATAATATATTACTTACCTAAGATATATAATTATTTTACTGTTATAAATAACAAGTTTAAATGCACAAGAGTTATGTGCTTATTACATGATTATAAAACTCCAATGCCAGATTGAGCATAACCCTAGGTTATAGTTAGTTCTATCAGAGTATTCCTTGACTGAAGGGTTAGCACAGGATTAGTCAGTAAGATCTCAGATAATGGTATCTTCTGATTAAATCTAAATGACATCTGATCTTAGATCTCCTTGACCTTAAGGCTAAGATGCTATCTTCATATCCATTGATTCTATAGTTTTCTTTTTCATTCTATTACTTCTCTTTCATTTATGTTACAAATGAACAGTTTACTAGCAGAAGAGTCACATAACAAGCACATGACCATGAGACTTTCTTGCCAAACAAGAACAAATCCTAGAATATGGTTAAATTGTTCTTTAGAGTTCCCCATTATGGTTTAAGCATAGCTTATATGGTTGGATCTAGCATCTTAGATGACAGATATATCTCCTGATCAAATCTCTGGTAAATCTGATCTTGATCCAGATAAGGGTCAGATGTGATCATGGCAGATCTCTAGATGGAATTTTCTTAGGCTCATGGCTGAAGGTATGATTTAATCTCCACTTACTCTAAACCCTGACACTTCCATTCTTACATAGCCTCTTTATACACACCCCTACTGTTATGAATGTAACATTCACTAGCAGAAGAGTCACATGACAAGCACATAACCATGAGACATCCTTGCCAAAACAAGATAAATCCTAGAATATGGTTAAGTTGTTATTCAGAGTATTCCCTTTGGGTTTGGGCACAGCTTATGATTGAATCTAGAATCTCAGATGAAGGTATCTCCTGATTGGATCTAGATGACATCTGATCTAGATTGATGGATCTGATCTATGGCAGAGATCCAGATGGGATCTCCTCAGCCTCATGGCTGAGGGTATGGTTTAATCTCCACTTACTCTAGATTCTTACCTTCCATTCTACATAGCCTCTCCATTTTATACCCCTTATCTGCATGGCCCATTGGTTATATTCTCAGTAAGCACACTCTATGCCCTATTTCCTTATTTAGTATTTCCCTATGCCCTGGAGGTGATCTATGTGCACTTAGACCTAGTATAAATAGTTAAGTAGTTCCTTGATTTTAGCTCCCCAGCCTTAACCACTTGTTAACTTGTCATCTTGTATATTGTCTAGTGCCTTTCAATATAGGCATTACCTCCTAACTTGTGCTATGGCTCCTCAGGCCTTGCTACCCTGAGTCCACCACACTGCTCTTCACTCTATTCCAACTAAATCTGACAACAAAACTGATGCATCCTTTCAAGGCAGACCATTTAGAGTTAGGACAGGTCATTCAGAGATTGACACCATAACACCTACTGCATGGCCCATTGGTTATACTCTCAGTTAGCATGCCCTATGCCCACTTACTATATTTAGTTGTGCCCTATGTCCCAGGGATGGTCCATGCACTCTTAGGATAGATATATAAGGACAGTAAGATACAGTACAAGGCCTCCAGCCTTAACCACTTTGTTAATCTTGTATTATTACTGTCTAGCCTAGATAGCTCTTGTTAATGCAAGGATTGTCTCTGGTTACTAGTGTGACAGCTCCTTAAACTCTGCTTCTCTGAGTTCACACCACCCTTCTTCTTATTACAAAGTAACACTTCAGCACTAGAACCAGTTACATGACATCACATGATTGTGCACAAGACACCTCTTTTAAAGCTTAACCCTAGTATGTGATCTAGTTCCCTTAAAAGTATTTATTATCTTTTTTCCAGCAGTGGTCATGTAACCATAAGTTATCTGACATGGATTTCCCCAGGATCTTTTCTGGAACTGCCCTCCTCTCTAATCTCCATGGATCTTATCTTAGATCTAGATCTGATCCCTAGATACATCTGTGGCAGATCTACAGATTGGATCTCATCTGTGGTAGAGATCTTCATTCTCATGGTGCAAGCACCTCTGACTCTGCACTTTCATTCCATGACTATGTTTTCTTCCATTCTTTCTTCATATCTGTGCCTGCCCTTTGCTGGCATTCTTTTATATCTGCTCCATGCTTTATCATTATTGATTATTCTATTTATAACCAGGTCTTAGGGTTCTTTAATTAGGTAGTTCTTGTACTTAGTCAGCTTGGTTTGTGCACCAAGGTCCCCAATATATAAAGAATGAGGTAGGCAAGCTGGAATTCCATAGTCATTCTCATTTGAGTCTGATTTAGTCTCTTCTGACTATGCTCCACTCTCTATAAGTAATTCAATAGTTCTCTATTGGCTTAGGAGCTGGCTTTGGCTCTTTCATTTATTCTTATTATGCCTAGTTTCTGAACACTAGCACAAAGGCCAGATAGCAAGATAGAAAGGCATTCCACAAGAGTTAGGGTTAGATTTAGATCAATGCATTAGTAGTTGCATTTTACTTCTATTCAATCCAAATCTCACAACAAAACTTATGCACTTTCTCAAGGCCATACCATTTAGAGTTAGAATAAGAACTTTGAAAGCACCGCATCCCGTCTGATCTGCGCAGTTAAGCAAAGTGCCGCCTAGTTAGTACCATGGTGGGGGACCACATGGGAATCCTAGGTGCTGTGGTTTATAACTTATATTTTTGACAAACA
>JBBPKN010000210.1:0-57482 GCA_038089275.1 Pulveroboletus cf. rosaemariae | reverse complement strand
CTATTCATCTACTTTTACTACACTTTTCTATTATTTTCTCATATACTTTACTATACTTTTTTCTATACTTTTTCTACACTTTTTCTATTTTTTTTCTATACCTTCCAATACTCTTCCTACACTTTTTCTCTAGTTTTTCTGTACTTTTCTATATCTTTTTACTAACTATTGCCTACTTTTTATAAGTTTAACATAACTTTTTCATTTCTATGGTAAAACTACTGACTATAATGGACTTCAATTATAGTAGTCTTTTATTACTTGCAAATCATGCATCTACAAAGTAATCTTTTATTTTTTTTAAAATACTCTTATTATTTCCTGTGCTATTATCTTTTGTGCTATTATTTTTTATATCATAGATATAATCTAAGTAAACTTCTATTTGTTATTTGTTAACTACCTTAACTATTTCTCAGTTCTCTTGATTACCTTAACTATTTCTTGGCTATGTCAACTATCTCTTAGCTACTATTATACCTGGTCTGGGTAAAAATAAATATAGCTCTTTGAAGACATATAGAGTAGACAAGGTCCAAGGTCCTTTATGGAGCAGGGACCAAGAAGAACCAGAGTGTATCTATTTTTGCTAGACACAAAATCAGATTGCCCAATGAGATGCTAGAGCTAGGGGTAATTACAATGCCTGGATCTTATACCAGGATAAGAATAAGATTAGACTGGTTATAAAGTAAAATCATAGTCTATGAATTCCAGAAAGGAATATACTTCTCACAATCATATAATCAGATATGCATGTTATAATAATCTTCTCAACTATTTCTTAACTATTCAACTATTTTTTAACTACCTTAACTATCTCTTGATTATCTCAACTATCTTTTAGCTATCTCAACTATTTCTCAGCTACCTTAACTATCTCTTAGTTGTCTCATATGCTATTATATCCCATGTTAATAAGTCAACTCCACTTTATCTCTGGTACAACTCTGATTGCTTTTACACTTCCAAGCTATATATTGCCTGGTTTTCTTTATCTCTGTCCCTTTCTATCTAATGTTAGTTACAACTTCACATATGTTAACTCTGTACCATTTCAATACAACTCCATAGTTCCTCTGATTTTATTTCCTATTCCTATTCCTTTTTCTCCATATCTCTTTCTATTATTATTTAGTTTTAGTTTGACATTATTTAATGTTGTCTTTTCTGATATTTCCATTCATATCCAGAATACATTGGCATCTGCTTTGCTTATGAAACAACTTCTTTTACAACTTCTTTTCTTCTTTAGATAATTCACTTTTTTAAAATATAAGTACAGTAGTTTAGTATTTTGTATCTCAGTTCAAATATTAACCATAACACAACATTAACAATTAGACCTGATTCTCTCTCTGCCTTATAACTTGACATTATATCTCTTTTTAAAAGTCTTACAACTTACTTCAATCTTCTTTTAACTTCTCTGCAAATCAGAGCATTTAGTACTAGCATAAGGGCATTGTTATATTCCATGCCAACAAGTCAACTCTGATTTATTTTTAGTGCAACTCCAATTGCTTTTACACTTCCAAGCTATGTATTACCTGGTTTCTTTACCTCCATTCTTTTCTATCTAATAATAATTACAGCTTTATACATATTAACCCTATATTACTCCAATGCAACTCTGTAGTTTCTCTGATCTTATTTTCTGTTCCTTATTCTTTCTTTTCTTGCCCCTTTCCTGCTGTTACTTAGTTTCAGCTTAACATAACTTGACATTGTCACCTTTGACATCTTCATTTATATTCAGATTGCATTGGCATCTGTCTTTGCTTCTAAAACAACTTCTTTCTTTTTTTCTTTTTTTCTTTAAATGCTCTGCTTCTTCAAAGGTATAAAGTACAGTAGCTCTGTATACTGTACCTCAGTTTAAATATCAATCATAACATGATGTTAATAATCTTGCTTGATTCTTTTTCTATCTTATGACATGATATTATATTTCTCTCTAAGCTTTATCTCTTACTTCAACCCTCTGACCTCTTTTTCTGGCTTCTCTGTAAATCAGGGCATCCAGTACTAGCATAAGAATGCACCACATAAGATAAAGCCAAGCTATTAAAACTTATCCCAATAGAAGAAGACTGTTAAAACCTATACCAGTACAGGTATACTTTTAACCAGTTCCTTTCAGAATGAAACCCTTGACACTGAAGGAAGGTCATAACTCCAGAGGGCTCTGGGGGAATCTAGGAAGGGTTTCAATGACCAAATGGGACTTGGCTTCACCTTATGTGGTGTATCCTTGCACTTTCCAGTGTCCCAATTTACATAGATGTTGGAGGTAGATAAGAAGACTACCTCTATGCTCAACAGAAGGAACAGGCAGGACAAGGAGAGTCAAGCCTAGTCATGGGGGTGGGATCTTGCAACTCCTTCAAGAATATCACTGGCCTTGGAGGTACTCCAGAGTAACCCAGAGGGTTAGAGTAAGCCCAAGGGCTTGAGCAGAGTGAGGACAAAGACAAGGGGGTGTTTTTGTCAATATTCATACTGAGGTACAAGATACAAAACTACAGTACTTATACCTCAGAGAGGCAGAACTATCTAGGAGTATAATGAAGTGAGACAGGTGCAAACTCAGAAGCAAAGCAGATATCTAAATATCTAAGAAATGAATGGAGATGTCAGAGAAGACAATGTCCAATCATGTCAGACTGAAACTGAAGGGTGACAGGATGCAACAGGGGAAAGCAAGGAACAGGAACAGAACAGGAATAGTAACAATGATGGTAATGGTAACTGAGACCAGGAATGGTAATGGAGTTATACCAGAATGGTCCAGAGATGACAAAGGGGAACTAGAGTAGTACTTAACTGGAGCAGAGATAGACTAAAAATGGAATGGGGTGGAGTGGGAGCAGAAGCCCAGGGGAGCATATAATGCTAAGGGGTGGAAGGCATACATGCATAGCTGGGGAAGACTGGAATGGTGACAGAGGGCTGGAGTTGCCTGGAGGGGAGTCAGAGGGCTAGAGTGGCTTACTAGGTACAAAGACCAATTGTAAGCCAGGTCAGGATGGGGTTGAAATTGGATCAGAGGTCTGGAATATGACACAAGCTCTATCCACTCCAGAGTTATCTGAAGTATTCCAGAGTATGTTATAGTATATAACAGGCATATCATCTAAGGTAAAACCAAGCTCCATTCTCTTCAGAGTTATCCAGAGTACCCCAGAGTATGTTGCAGTTTATAATTGTTATGATTTCCTCTTTTTTTCTCTCTTCTACCTTATTCTGTCCTAGCTTCTGCTCTTCTCACACCCAGGTGCTTTCTGGTTCACATTTTTACTCTTTAGATTCCACTCTTCTCATGTTCTAGCCCCACATAGAATGCTTTCTTGTTGTACCCTTTGCCCAGGTATTTGTATCTCTTTCACTGACTTAATAGTTCCATCCCTTTCCATCCATTTCCACATGGATACATTACTCATCATCTGTCAGCATGATTACAATAGTTTCTCTGCTTTAACCTTGTTAGATATACTATAAAGTAGTGTTTTTTTCTGTCTTCCTTTCTTTACACTACTTCTACCTTGTGATCACTTGTTAAAAGCTGCAACATACTCTGGGGTACTCTGGATCACTCCAGAGTAAGCAGGGCTTGGCTTCACCTTATGTGGTGCACTCTTATGCTAGTACTAGGGCCCCAATTTGCAGAGGGATCAGAAAGGGGTCAGAAAGGCAGAGTAATAGATAGACTGAAAGAATAATATGACATCAAGTTATGAAGCAGAAAGGGGATCAAGCAAGGTTGTAAACATTATGTTAGGGTTGATATTCAAACTCAGATATAAGATACAGGACTACAGTACTTATACCTTGAAGAACAAGTGATCTAAAGAGAAAGGGAGATGCAAAGGAAGTTGTCTACTAAATTGAAGGCAGGTGCCATTGCAACCTGGATACAAATGAAGATGTCAGGGAAGACAACATCAAATAATGTCAGGATAAAACTAAATAATGACAGAAAGAAGCAAGAGGGAACAAGGAACAGGATCAAAAAAAGAAATAGGAACAAGAATAATGTCTGCAACTGTGAGTGGGAATAGATATGGAATTATAGTGGAGTATTCTGGAAGAATAAAGTGGAACTAAGGTAGTACTTAACTGGGAACATAGAAAGAACTAGGAACAGAAACAGGGCAGAGTGGGAGCAGAATCCCAGAGGAGCATGTACTAAAGGTATATAAGTACATGGCTGCAGTGGGATGGGGTGTGGACAAAGGACTGGAGTCACAGTATGGGGAGTCAGATGGTTAGTATAGCTTACTAGGTGCAAGGACCAGGTGCAAGTGGGACTGGAATAGGTACTGAAGGCATGGGATATGACATCACCTCACAGTCTTTACTTCCCCTGTCCTTGTACTTAGTACTTGGAATCCATCTATTTGTGACCTGGCACTCTTTAGTCTAAATCAAGTTGTCCTAGCATCCAACTTTGACACAACCCTGCATTTGTAGCTGATACCACTTGGACACAATACTTCATTTGTCACTCTTCATTGTTCTTTAGGCTTATCTTTGGTAGAGCCTCCCAGCAAGGTCTATGCTCATCCCTACCTGGGCCAAGCATAACAAAAGAAGTAGCATATTCTACTTGCAGCTATCATTGCTGTAGTCTGCTCCCACCATTTCCCCAAAACAGACCTCACTATTCAACTTCCTCTGGGGTGAGCCTTAAGCTTTTACCTCAAACCCAATCAAATCCACTTTGGAATCTGAGAATCCATCCCCTCCCAACCACTCTTCTACCCCAGAAGATGTACTCACAGATATCTTTGTTCCTTTCCAGAAAGAAGCATACAAAGATTATGACCTAGCTTACAAACTTTCCTTATCCCTACAGATTCCTTACATTCTGACCCCACCCTCTTCTACCCCTGTACAATGCTATCCAGTGTTTACCCTTCCACAACCCACATCTATTCCCATGTCAGAATCCACCACCATTACCACCAAGCCAACCAAACTTTATCTCAGTTCCCCCAAGTACTTTGATGGCCATAGATCTAAGGCTGAGAACTGGTTAGACACTGTCCAGTTCTACCTCTTCATCAACAGTGCAGTTTACAACTCAGATGAAAAGAAGATCACTTTTGCCCTTTTGTTTATGAACAAAGGGCCAGCACAGTTGTGGGCTGCCATATACTGGAAGAAATGCATCTCCAGTATCACTGTCATCATGGGAAAGTTTTCCCATTTTACCTTCTTATTTCTGAAAGCTTTCCAGCAACAGGACACTGTCAACACAGCCATTCACTGGTTGATGAATACACAGATAAAACAAGGGAAGAAAGGCAATTGGATGCCCTCTCTTGCTGAATACACTGCTGAGTTCCAAAATCATGTTGTTACCACTAAGATCACTGATAACAATGTTCTAATCAGATATTATAAAACTGGACTCACATTTTACCTTACCTGCCAAATTTATAATCTGGATATAATTTCCACCACCATTGCCAAGTGGTATGTAAAAGCCACTTATTTCCAAGGAACCATGGAATGTGCCTGTTCTGTGGAACAACAAAAGAAAAACCCTTGTGTGTTTGTGTGGACCACCCCCATTCCCACCTTGATGTCCAAACTGGAGAAAGATCTGAATACTATGGATGTGGACTCTGTTAAAAAGGGCAAACTAATCAACACTGGTAGAGCCTTTTGTATTAAAAACAAACTTTTCTTCAGATGCTGAAAACCCAGCCATATTAACACTGCATGTCCCAACTTTCCCACCTCTTCTTCTTTCATCCCAAAAGAAACCTCTTGTGTCAAGGCCATCTCTGCTGAAGAACAGACAATGACAATAGAAGAGATTAGTAATGATGAATCTAATGATGGGGTGGCTAGAGTAGTTATAAAAAAAAAACTGAAGAAGAAGATGGTTAGGGACCAGGGTTTTTAAAATGAAGTATCTTCCATATGCAAGGTACTTCCTCCCCCTCTTGTATACCTGTACTTGTATCTGCTTCAAGAAAGTCAATGAAAATCCCCATACAAGTTTCTTCTGTCTCATGTGCCAAGAAAGTAATAGCCACTTGTGTGCTCATTGATAGTGGTGCACAAATTAATTGCATCAACTGGGACTTTGTCATGAAGAACCAGCTTTCTACCATTCAACTCCTGGAACCCATTGTTATCTGAAATGTGGACCAATTCAAGAATAAAAAGGGCAAGATTACCCAAACTTGTGACCTTCTCCTTTACTTTAACCACTCTACTTTCCCTGTAACATGCCATGTCATGGCATGTGGAAGTGAAAACCTCATTTTAGAACATTCATGGCTTTAAACCACAAATCCAACCATTAACTGGGTAGCCAACACACTCACTATTCCAGAATCCCCATCTGCTGAAACCATCTACTGTGTTAACTCTATTCATAAACCCTGGTTCAACAGACTGCTTGATAATATCATTGTCCCTTATGATGAACTACTGGTCCAATACCTGGACTATGTCTTCCCTGAATGGTCAATCAATGAATCTCTGTATAACTGTCACTCTAGCAGGATTCTTGATTGCTATTCACCATATCTTCCTGAAATCACCATTGCCAGGCTCACTACCTCCATAGAGTTGGCAATTGAGGCCAACAAGGCCAAACCTGAAGTGACACTTCCCCCTGAATATTCTCAATTCTCTTCCATTTTCTCTGATACCCTGAAAACTCTCAACCACCTTTCACCCTCTCATCCCTATAATTATGAAATCAACCTGAAGGACACATTCATTTCAAAGATTGGTAAGGTATATCCCTTATCTCCACCAGAATGAGAGGCCATGGAAGCCTTTCTTAAAGAGAACCTTTGAGTAGGGAAGATTCAACCTTCCAACTTCCCTCAAGCCTCATCTTTCTTTTTTGTCAAAAAAAAAAGATGGCAAATTATGACCCTGTCAAGACTACCAGTATCTGAATGAACACACTATTCAAGATGCCTATCCACTACCCCTCATCTCTGATCTTTTAGACAAGCTCCAAGATATGACCATTTTTACCAAATTCAATGTTCAGTGGGGATACAACAATATCTGTATCAAAAATGGACACCAATAGAAAGCTGCCTTTATCACCCACAAAGGGCTTTTTGAACCAATGGTAATGTTCTTTGGACTAAACAACTCACCTGCTACTTTTCAATGATTCATGAATGACTCCTTCCAAAATATGATTGCTAAAGGATGGCTCATCATCTACATGGATGACCTTCTTATCTCCTCTCCTGATGCTAATACTCACCAGGAATGAACCTCCCATGTTCTTGCCCACATGGCAGAACTCAATCTCCATTTCAAACTGGAGAAATGCACTTTCAACATCTCTGAGGTTAACTACCTCAGCATGATTATTTGTCCTGGTAAACTCACCATAGATCCTATCAAGCTTGCTGGCATTTCACAATGGCCAACCCCTGCCAAAGTCAAGGACATTTATTCTTTCCTTGGCTTTGCTAACTTCTACAGGTGATTCATCCCTAATTACTCCACAATTGCCTGTTCTTTTCTTGACCTCACCAAGAAAACCACACCTTGGTCCTGGTGATCCTCAGCCCAGAAGGCCTTTGACTTCCTCAAGGCCATCTTCCTTTTTTAACCTGTCCTCCAAGTGCTGGATCTTGCTAAGCCATTTACCATTGCCACTAATGCCTCCACCTATGCCTTTGGCAGTATTTTTCTCCAAACTGACACCAACAGGGATTGGCACCCCTATTCATATCTTTCCCAAACCTTCTTCCCCACAAAGCACAACTACAACATCTGTGACTGTGAATTCCTCACTGTCATTCATGCCCTGAAAAACTGGTGCCAATATCTTCTTGGCTCCTCTACTCCCATTCAGGTTTTTACTGACCATAAAAACCTTACTTACTTTAAATCTCCTCAGAAGCTCAATCATCATCAAGCTTGCTGGCTCCTTGACATTACTGACTTTGATCTTCAACTTTCCCATGTTGCCAGCACTTCCCTCACTGGTTCCAATGTCCTCTCCTACTGCCCTAACCTCTATCCTAACACTTTTCAGGACAATCAGGCAGTTACCCTCCTCTCTCCAGAGCTCTTTGTTAACCTCATTGATGTTAACCTCTCTGCCCATATCCTCAAAAATCAACAGGGTGACCCACTCTGCCTCTCTCTTCTCCAGAAAACAGATGCCTCTGCTGATGAGTGATTCCTCCATACCCACACTTTTGACTGGAAGGAAGTTGATCACCTCCTTACCTACAGGAATTGTCATATCCCATGCCTCCAGTACCTATTCTGGTCCAACCTGCACCTGGTCCTTGCATCTAGTAAGCCATACTAATCATCTGACTCCCCATACCATGATTTTGGTCCTCCATCCACACTTCATCCCACTATAGCCATGTGCTCACACACTGTCTGTCCTTTCCTCAGTGCACACTCCTCCAGACTTCTACTCCCACTCTGCCCCATTCCATTTCTAGTTTATTCTATGTTCCCAGTTAAGTACTACCTTAGTTCTGTTTTATTGTCTCTGGACTACTCTGAGATAACTCCATATCTATTCCCACTCACAGTTATAGATATTATTCTTGTTCCTGTTCCTGTTCCTATTTCTTGTTCCCCCTTACTTCTTCCTGTTGCCACTCAGTTTTATTCTGACATTATTTGATGTTGTCTCCCCTGATATCTTCATTCATATCTAGGTTGCAATGGCACCTATCTTTGCTTCAGTAGACAACTTCCTTCATATCTCCCTTCCTCCTTAGATCACTTGTTCTCCAAAAAATAAGTACTGTAGTCCTGTATCTTATACCTTAGTATGAATATTGACAAAGACACCCCATCTTGGTTTCATCCTCACTCTGTCTGAGCTTCCCAGCTCAACTCTCTGGCCCTTTGGATAACTCTGGAGGATTCTAGTTCTAGATGATATTCTTAAGGAAAATCAAAGGACCTACTCTTGTTATGACTAGGCTTGACACTCCTTGTCTTGCCTATCTCCTCTGTCAAGCATAGAGCACTTACCCCAATCACCCACAATTCCTTTGTAAATCAGGACAATGAAAAGTGTAAGGGCATACCACATAAGGTGAAGCTGAGTCCCACTCAACCTACAAACCCTTTCCAAACCATTCTGGAAATCTCCAGACATCTCCAAAGCTCCTTGAGTTATGTTCCTCACTTAGATTTGTAAACCCCTAAGGCTTCAGAACCTGACCTCTGTTCTCTAGCAATAAGGGTTTGGTTCTTAAGGAACTTTAGATAGGAATAGCTGGTTTTAACAGGAATCATGTCTTTATTCCCTCTTCTATCAATCTTTGTTGTGAAATCCTTCAATGGTGTTACAATTACCCCTCCACCAGCCACCCCAGCTACCTTAAAACCTGTCAACTTGTCTCCACTGAATTCTGGTGGCCTGGTCTTGCCACCTTTGTTTGCAACTATGTTGCTGGCTATCCTGTCTGCCAGCAAAATAAAATAAATACTCACCCCTCTGTCTCTGCTCTCTTCCCCATTTACTCCTCTGCCACATGCCCCTTTTAACAGATCTCTTGTAATCTTATCACTGACCTTCCTCTCTTCTCTGGCTTTGATGCCTTGTTGGTCATGGTCAACCACAGGCTTATAAAGGGGGTAATTCTCTGCCTGTCATATCCCAGACCTCCGACCCGAATTCCAACCCCATTCCAACCCAGCTTACAATTGGTCTTCACACCTATCTTCTCCAGCTACATGTGTGCACTCCCACCCCTCAGCATTAAATGCTCCCCTGGACTTCTGCTCCCACTCCACCCATCCCACTTCCAGTCTATCTCTGCTCCAGTTAAGTACTACCCTAGTTCTCCTTCATCATCTCTGAATCTTCCCACTATAACTCCATTACCATTCCCAGTTAGCTACCATTACCATCATTGTTACTATTCCTGTTCTGTTCCTGTTCCTTGCTCTCCCCTGTTTCATTCTGTTACCCTTCAGTTTCAGTCTGACATGATTGGACATTGTCTTCTCGACATCTCCATTTGTTTCCTAGATACCTAGACATCTGCTTCACTTCTGAGCTTGCACCTGTCTCATTTTGTTACACTCCTAGATAGTTCTGCCTCTCTAAGGTATAAGTACTGTAGTTCTATATCTTGTACCTCAGTATGAATAACAACAAAAACACCAGAACCCTCTTGTCATTGTCCTCACACTGCATGAGCCCTTGGGCTTACTCCAACCCTCTGGGTTACCCCAGAATACCTCCAAGACTACATGATATTCTCAAAGGAGTCATAAAGCCTCACCCCCATGACTGGCCTTGTCAACCACCCTGACATCTATGTAAATTGGGACAATGGAGAAGTGCAAGGGCACACCCCATAAGGTGAAGCCAAGTCCCATTTGACCATTGAAACCCTTCCCAGATTTCCCCAGAATTCTCTGGAGCACCCAGAGTTCTGATTTACCTCCAGCATCAAGGTTTTCAATTACAAAAGGAACTGGTTAAAAGTATACTTGTCTTGGTATAGGTTTTAACAGTCTCTTTAAGAAGGATGGAAAGTTTTAACACTGCCCCATCAAGAAATCTGTCACTGCTAAGGGTATTGCCACCCTCTTTTTCCATAAAGTATACCTTCACTATAGCTTATATGATAAAATCATCTCTGATCATGGCCCACAGTTTGCCTCTGTTCATCAAGGAGCTTAGAAAACTCCTTAAGTACAATCTCTCCCTCTCCACTGCTTACCACCCCCAATCTGATGATAAAACTGAATGAGTTAACCAGGAGATTGAAACCTATATCTACATCTACTGTGAATCAAATTCCACTGGCTGGACTTATTCTATCACTCATGCTGAATTTGTACACAATCACCACCCCCACTCTATTACCAGGCAATCTCCATTCTATCTTATAATGGAATACAAACCCCATGCTCTTTTCTCTATTATTGATGAATCACTGATACCTGCTATTGCTAACCACACAAAAGCACTTCTTGTAGCTTGTAACAAAGCTCTTGCCACACACAATCTTGCTTACCAGACAATGGCATCCCATATCTGCTCCATTTTCTTCCCATTTACCAAGGGAGATAAGGTGTGGCTGAAAGTCTGCAATTTAAAGTGGGCTATTGTTTATCCAAAACTCTCACCTAAATGGAAAGGACCCTTCACCATTATGAAAGTCCTTTCTCTGATCACCTATTGCCTCCACCTTCCTTCCACATGGAAGATCCACCCCATATTCCATGCTTTACTGTTATTGCCCTATTACAAAAATGACACCCATGGAAAGAACTTCCCTGCTCCATCTCCAGACCTAATAGAAGGTGAGGAGGAATACAAAATAAAGCAGATATTAAAACATCAAGGTTCTCCTGGCAACTGCCAGTTTCTGATCTAATAGAAGAGGTACTTTGCAGAAGCTAACTCATGGGAACCAGAGTGGAACTTGAAACAGTCCAAGTCTGTCCTCAATAAATATAAACACCTTCACCCTTTTCACTTCCATTCCATTGCCTCTTTATCTCCTTCTCCCACCAAGAAAACCAACTGCTCTTGCAGATAACTGTTATAAATGTAACATTTGGATGCACAAGAGTCACATGACAAGCATGTGACCATGAGACTTTATTGCCAAACAAGGATAAATCCTAGGATATGGTTGAGTTGTTTCTTAAGAGTTTTCCCTTGGATTTGGGCACAGCTTATGATTAAATCTAGTATCTCAGATAACAGATGCATCTTCCAATCTAATCTCCAATGAATCTGGATCTCAATCTAGATGAGGGTCTGATTTGATCTGTGGTAGATCTCTAGATGGGATCTCCTTAGCCTCATGGTTGAGGGCATGGTTTAATCTCCACTTACTCTAGACCCTGACCTTTCATTCTACATAGCCTCTTTCTGATATACCCCTTATCCACATGGCCCATTGGTCATACCCTTTACCCTCGCCCTATGCCCTACTTCTATTTATGGTAATGTGCTGGAGAGACTAGGTGGTCTGTGTGCCTCTGACTATAGTATAAATAGTAGGTAGTTCCTTGGTTAAGGCTCCCCAGCCTTAATTACCTGTTATCCTTATACTGAAACCATATCTCCTTTAATACAGTCTCTTTACCTCCTAACTAGTGGGAATGGCTCCTCAGGCCTTGCTACCCTGAGTCCACAAACCATTCTTCATTCTATTCAATCTGAATCTGACAATAAAACTAATGCACCTCATTAAGGCAGACTGTTTAGGGTTAGGACAGGTTATTCAGAGATTGACACCATAACAATAACCATGACTTTCACAGTCAACTAAGGCTTCTGTTCATGTAATATCCCTATTGACACTCTGCCCACCTTCTTTTCCTAGCTTCCAATTGAAGAGGCTTCTACTAAGCTGTCTTTAATTTCCCCTTTCTTATCTAATTCTGACAGTTTTTCTTCTTCCCTTTCTGCCCTAACTTCAGAGGATTTCATAGTCTTACCCCCTGCTATTACCCTTGGCCCTGCCATAGTCACACCTATCCCAGTCCCACCTCCTGCCATTGACATCACTTCCACTGACATTATCAGTATTAATCTGCCACTTGCCACCCACACCCTTCATAGAGGAGCCTTCACCCAGGAATATTCCAATAACATTATGACCTTCATCATGGACTCCTGCCTTGCTGTTCCCATTGGTTCCCACCTCAACATGTTCTCCTCTCTGTGGACTATTTATCAAATCTATATGCAGCTCCTTTATCTCTCTCTCCTCACCATAGCCCTTGCCCACATTCCCTATGCTCAAGTGTCCCTCATTCAAGCCCTCATCATCTCCATCCATCATGAAATCCTATCCAACCTCAAATCACTTACCTACCAGATGGAGTTCAGCAAATTTTTAACCAACTTTTTGACACTATATGTGTGAACTTGCTACTGCTCAGGGTTACTCCCCATCTACACCTTCTGCATCTTTGTCCCCTCTCAATGCCAATGAATCTGCTGCACTAGAACATGCTAAGGCCTGGTGGACTGGCCTCCATGATGAAGACCACCTCCCTTTCTCTTGCTTTTGCAAATCCTACTTCCACTATCACTGCCTGAGGCACATTCATGTCAACTGCCCCTCCTACCAATGCCCTTACTGCCTCTGCTGGTGACCTGGACATACTCAAGCTCACTGCCCAGCTCAGCAACATGTCACTAACCCACTCATCTCCTCCTCCACCTTCTTGACAGTTGTCACCTGGGTAAATTGATTGAGGTGTTACAAGACTTGGCTGATGGTACACGAATGAGGCATAGGTAAGAGGGTGGACCAATCCCTGGCTTTGATGGTGCCCCGTTGGCCTGGCCATACGAGACTGCTCGTGGCACAGCCCCACAGGGCCTCAAATGAAGGTCTCACTGAACCATGACGACCCGTTCTCTCGCGACCTTCCACCAGTCGCCAGCTCAGTCACCGTCCGTGTGACATTTCTAGACAATGCCATCAGACAACATACCACCCCGCCGCGCCTGACTCGGTGCTGGTAGTTCGATGCCCAATTTCATGAAGTATCCATACCCAGAGACCCAGCGGATTTTGGATCATCTGGGGACGTTGTTGAATGTGAGTGAGGAGACCAGGCGGTATGTCCTGCTTTTGCATCGACAGTTCACTGTGTGCCGCGTGGTTCCACATCGCTTGAAGCTAACTCGCTCTCACTCTCCTCCATACGTGCGTGCACATGTGTGTATCGCGACTAGATGTATCAGCAACTTGCTCAACTACCATGCAGTACGCACATGTACGCGACTTCTGAAGGGACAGAGTGCAGCAGTGCTCGTCCCATTGTTCATTGGACGCTCAGGCGATCTATAGGTCGTTCTCAGTAGGTACGTCGTTTGTCCTCTGTGTCTTCATTTCGTTTTGCATGTGAAATGGCGGGATACTGATATGGTTTGGGAACGGGCATTTGCGGTGAGTAGACACTCGGATGTGCTCAGGACGTTCACGGGTGATACAGCCTTGCCAGGGTGCAAGGTCGACCCGCAGGATGTGATGGTGGAGGACACGGCTGTGAGTCCTCCTGCTTTGTCTGTTTTTTTTCTTGTTCTTTTCGTACCGTCCGTCTGATGTGGTCTGTGCACCTGCACAGAGATGAGAAGCCTTCAAGGAGGTAAGTTCTTTCTTTTTCTCAGTCTGTTCCTGCAAGCGGCGACGGATGAAATTTTTATTTTGGGCTAGATCGGGATATCCCAGGACAAGGGAAGAGTACCGCTATTGTGCGTGATGGAGCCACATTTAGCAAAGGGCAAGATGTTGGTCACACCATACGTGTCCCCAATCACTCTGACCACTTCAGATCCTCACCACCAGCACCGTTCCCCCTCAGGTTGGTCATCCTCATACTTGACAACAGTTTACAGGTACTGTCATTCCCATTTTACGTTCGTGCTCCATTGTTTTTACTGGGCCTTTCCTTTCATATGGTCAATGTATGGTTGATCTTATGGCCCAACCTGAACTCTTCGGAAGTGACATCGATATTCGCACAGCCGTTGGTCTCATTTCTTTTGTTGACACCCCACCTATCAAGCAGTCATATGCCAAACCCAAATAACCCATATCACATGTTCATGGATATCTCATGGAGCAATAGCAGTGCAATTTGGTTACACAAGTTCCTCACTGGCTGTGAAGGGGAGGGCATCAAGCCCATGTTTGTACTCACAGTGTCAGTTCCTCTATGTATCACTTCTTTTTCTTTGTCCACTCTGAAAGGATAGGCTCACAACTGGTTCCTCTGATGCACAACAGGGCCACCCTGATCCAGACCACAACCATAAAGTACAGATGGCTGCCTGAGTTTGAGGTTCAGCTGCTAAATGCACCAATCCACACACACAGATCACATATACTCTCCTTATGCCTGCAAACCTGCTCCATGTCATGTGCAATTAGGAGAGCATCAACACAAACAAGGCAGCAGGTCAGCTGCTTTGTGTACCTGTAGTGGAGAGGTCAGTCAATGCAAACACTGCACAAACAACTCAGGTTGTGTGGGAGAATGGAAAGACTGGGTGGCAGTGGAAGGTGTGTCTCAGGGAGTACACATGTTGGAATATGTTGATTACCTACCATCTACTGCTTATATAAGCTGATAGTTACATCGGACCATTAGTTACCTTAGGATACTTAGTGACTACAAGTATCCTGCAGTTTCCTGCAGTTTCAACAACACATGCATGGATGATGATCCCCAGATGTCCAATGAGGGAGGGGGCAGAGAAGGGGAAGGGGGGCAAAGTGATTGGCATGACCCCAAGCAGATGACCTTGGTACCTCCCCGGAAGCAGGATGCCAAGCTGTGGTCATGTCCCACCACCATTCCATTCATTTTTTAAAATTTACCTTGTTAATGTGCCTAGTTTTGTTTATTCTAATGGTTATTTACAATGAATACTTGGAATTGATTCATGATGTTGTCTCAGGTTTTTCTTTCCCTTTGCCTCCCCCCATCACCAACAAAGCACCTAATCCATGGTACTTGGGCAGGAGAGTGTACAAGATGCACAATCATCAATCATCACTCAAATCATCACTCTCTATGCTCAATTATGTAGCTCATCCATCCTCTTCCTTATTCCTTTCCAAACCTTACGCTCCAGCATGCAAGCAACTAATATAAAAAGCGGAGACGAGATCTAGACAATAGTCCAAGAGTAAATGAGAAAATCTTGCAGAAAAAGAATAAAAGAAAAGAAAGTGAGTGGGTTACAACGTCCTATCGATATGCAAGGTATATGTAAACTGTGGCACACGGCAATCGCGGTGGTATGGATGATGATGAGGGCATACATGGATGGAGCGAGCACGAACATCCAAAGAGGTGATGTTGGGCAGTGATCAAGAGGACCAACACGATGCACAACAGACGAGCCCGAGACGGGAACAACAGAAAAAAAAAGCCGACTGGTACTTCTACGACTGCGACAATATCTTGTCGATCGACTCGTTCATAAAGTCCTTGCGTAACGTCAAGTCAGCTCTAGGGAATTTGGCCGTCATCGCTTCACGTGCGGTTCTAATACGTCGCAGGAAAAAGGTCCAATCAGCGAGTGCCAACATGGGATGAAAAAGCACTCACTTCTTCGTCACCGTCATCAGATCCTGCGTACTCAGATAGTTCCTCAGCGCATTGAAAATATCTTCGTCCGTCGGATTCGGGTTCAAATTCGGTCCCGCAAACGCATTCATGGACGTCGCCATCGAAAATGTCGATACACGCGGATCTCTACCACCGACCGGGGGACCAGGCGATGACATCCCGAACCCACCCGTCTGCGACCCGTTCCCAGTGAACATGTTCATGTTCATCCCTCCCATACTCATCATCGTCGTACGGGGATCCATCATCCCATACACACTTCCCGTATGCTGATACCCGAGCGGCCCCATCATTCCCGCGGCTCCACCATACTCGGAACCTGCCGCACTCCCAGGTCCAGGCGCAAACGGCACAAACGGTATAGCAGGGAGTCCAAACTGAGACATGCTCGGCTGACGGCCTTCATACATCGAACCCTGTCGAGAACCAGCGTGACTATGATGCGACGCCGTTCCTCGGAAGTTCACCGTCGAATTGTTTATCGGATTCGTGTCCCGGTAGTAATCACCCCCGATCGACGGGTGCGGCGAGCCATGCCGAGATGGGACGAACCGTGGCTGCGAACGAACCTTGCTGGCACGCGTGTCGTCCGAGCGACGCGAAGCACCTTCCCAGGTTTCTGCTTCGTACTCTGCGTGGAAGCGAACGTGAGCGAATACGAAGCACAGGCGAACCTCACATGGACGACTCACCGCTGAACTTCTTGAGCGGAATCATCGACTCGTCGAACCGCTCCTCCTCATTCATAACCACCTTCTTGCTCCCCCCATCACCAATCACCACACGCGTGTTCCCCCACGAAAAGTCGTCCATGCACCAGAAAGAGTAGATCGGTAGGAAGAAACTGTACACCGGATATCTGACCTCGACAGCGTCAGTCGCCCAAAAAAGAAAAGAAAAGTGAGGAGACGACGCACGAAAGGAGGTAGACGACCATCCAACCCACGAGCATAAACTCTCGTTTGATGATAAATATCAACGCCTACGAGCACTATGGTCAGCCCTCCTCCAAAAGTACCCACATCGAGCCACAGACGCACCTGCAACCCATACGTCACACCCAACATGATAATTGAGATCAACGGTAACGAACTACTGCCTGTGGCAACGGCAACGATCAAGTATGCGAGCTACAAAAACGGCGTCAGCACCATCCAAGCCACCCCACATCAGCCACTCACATAAACGACGGTGGCCGGAAGAATCTATATCACAACAACGTCAGCAACATCCCCGTCCGGAAGGAATGAGAGAAACGTACGATCGTTCCTAACAGGTCAATAAACACGAAAAACCGCATCGAGAAACAACAGAATCCGCACAGCTCGGGTAAAATCACCAACTCCAACAGATTATGCACCGTAGAGTTGATCCACCGACGTCGTTGAGAGAACAAGACTCGCCACGACTCGGGTGCCATCGTATGCGCCACCGCGTCGGGAATGAACTTGGTTTTATAAGTCGGGAAATGTTTGAGCAGGAGCGTGGTGAGGAAACGATCTTCACCGAGTGAGAAAAGATTCTTCTTGTGGAGCGTGTCAACGTTGCACTCGGCGTATTCGTCGATAATGCGATTGGAGACGATGACCGGACGACCCTTGTCAGCCGTGCGGATACGGTAAAGCGAGAAGCACCCGGGCAGACAGGAAACCGAACCAAAGAGGGACTCGAACGCCTTGGAAAGGTGGTGAGAAATGTAGTACTCGTAAACCTGAATCATCGTCCACCACGAGCCTTCCTCGTTGGTGAGCTTTGTTTCACCACAGATACCAATGATGCTCGAATCGTCTGCAGCCGATGCGACCAGACGGTTGAGCGACTCAGGCATGACCGTCTGTATAATCCGTCAGTCTCGCCCTGACCGCACTCAACGAACGAGACAACAAAACGAACCGTATCCGCATCGACCGTAAAGATGTACTCGTAAAATGTCGGATCGATACCGATCACATTCCGCATCTGATGAAAAATCTCGAGTTCTAGCGGGGACATCGGCGCATCAAAGTGCACCCGGTTGAGGTAGTGCATCAGCATAATCTGACTATCTCGTTTGCCACGATTACCAGGCTTGGACCGCTCCGTAGGCTTGCCCACTTTGACAACGACCATGTAACTGCGAAATGCACCTTGATCGTCAACACACCCGACCCGTACACACTGACAAACGGCTTCACTCACGGAACGACATGCCCTTCATGTTCGTACAGCCCCGAGTACACCTTGCCATAATTAATCTGTCTCGAACCCTCTCCGATCGATCGGAACATCAACGGCTCGGGGTCAATCTTCGGATCAACACCCAAGATATCCAACACGATCCTCGGCGTCGTTCGGTCGTTGCCGCTCCCGATGATATTGCCATCACAAATGATGAAGATCAACTTGCGCTTGTCATCGTAATGGAGTGCGGCGAGCGAGTCGATCGTTCGTCGGAGCGAATCTTCACCTTCAGTATAACATGGGACCTGGCACAGAACGAACTTGTCCAACATCTCGGGCCAACGTTTGCCACCCAACTGGAGCGCGGAAAGGACTAACACGCGAAACGTGAGCAACGTCTTCCCCTCATCCCCAGACCCGAAAGACTTACACTTGAGTACGATCGACGCACACAAGATCCCAGTGAAGACAAGCAAGAGATAACTCTGCACCGTGCAACGAGGCGTCTTCCGAAAATCGACCTCACCCAAGTAAAACATGTTCTTGAGGCAGTTCACGTTGTTCGCCGCCGTCTGCGCGTCCAAACCTGCAATGACACTGTTCAGACTCTTGGAGACGTCCTGTCCAGCTTGCTGCTTGAACACGTTAGTGATGCCCGTGTCCAGGAACTGATAGGGACCCGTAGCACCCTGGTTCATCGAGAGCGTGTTGACATATTCCGACAGGTCGTACACGCCGCCGTCCCAGATAGCCCAGATCCTGTCGAGCCCACAGTCAACTCAGAGCACCAAGCAACAAAAAAGACCCGCGCTGGATGCACTCTACCTCTGACTGGTCGTATCCATCCCCTGTGCATATACAGTCTTGGGATCCCATACCAACGCTCCCTTTCGATACTGCCTCATCTTCGGCAAAAACGTCGACGAGTACCAATCTCCATTGTCCAACGCCGTCCCCTGCGCTGGCTGCGTCTGCCCGGACTTGTGCACCGCGTTCGGCACCAGTGCCGTAAAGTTCTTCGAGGTGAGCTGCAACGTCCCTTGGGAGACCAAACCCGGACAAGCCAGCGTCAGTGGTGGTGGGAAATACCCAGTCAGGTCCTGTCCAACAAGCACACTCAAGTCCGCAGGCGAATTGGATACAATCCCAACGATATCGCTATGATCGCCATGGATAAAGTTGGAAAGGTCATACACCCACCCCTGCACCGATACCCACCAATCCGTGTTGCCAGTATGTTGCGACACCTCGTTCGAGTTCCAGACCTTGTCAAAGTCGGGACAGAGAAGCCGTCCGAATTCAACAATGTAAAAGATGACGACCGCATTCATGAGGAAGATCAGGAAAAAGATGGTCACTTTCTCCCGCCAAGCAAGGCGGATGTCTGGGCGCTTCATCCGTCCGATATAGTGCAGCACAAAGGATGGGATCAAACCAGTCAATAGCCACACAAAGAAGAGCCACCAGCGTCGTGTAGTGCTCGTAGGTAGTTCCTCAACAGCGGCTGGCGCGGCATTGGCGGCCAAAGCACCCTCCTTGGACGGGTACGGAGGCGAACCACCGGGGTTCCCCCCTTTCTTCTCCCATTCCGATCCCCACCCGTCCTCAGGGTCAGTGTACGCCGGCGTAGCAACGTTTGGCGAGGACAACCCCCCGACACCATACGAAGTCTGTTGATTTGGATCCTGGTACTTCGATCCATGGCTGCCCACGCGAGCGATGAGCAGATTATCACGGCTCTCGTTATCGATAACGTCGTGTCCATGGGTGTCAGTATATGTATACTCGGTCGCGTCATCTGGAATCGCGCTTTCATCGTCTTCAACCGCATTGGAAACCAACCGCTTCTGTTCCTTCTCAGCCGCACGAACGCCGTCCTCGACCGTCTTCCACGCCTTATACGACAACCAGATCGAACGGTGTCCGACAACGTAATCAGAGCCCTCTTTCCAACCGTTCGAAGCTGCACATTGCCTGATACGCTCCCCGTCTGAACCACGCATCGTCGGGACGTACCGCTGGCAAAACGCACTTTGCTCCAGGTCAGCGACGAATTCTACACTGCGACGGACGACAATTTCAGGGATAAGAAGAGACTTGATCTGAGCCTTGACACGACGCTTGTCAAACGAGTTGGGTGAGTTGGTATCATTGGGACGGATACAAGACACCGTCCAAAGACGTGTCCGGTCAAGCGAGGCGAAAATCTCAGAAAGCACATAGTTGAGTTGCGTAGACACCGTGTGGATCTTGGAGGAGTCCAGAGGTGGATGCTCTTCATGTGGTAGCGGCGCAGAGCCATCCGGGGACGCGATACGTGTCGGTAGACGAAGTGGACGCGACGAGACCTGGGCCTGAACGATCGAATTTTCGTCCTTCGAGTGCTTCTCAGCGGCAAGCGAAGGACCGGAGAGCAACTTGGCCACGAATGCTTCTGAGGAGTTGCGGAGCAACGACACGAACGCCGAGTCAAGGATATCAGAGTCCCTTTCAATAAAGGACGAGATGTCGTACGAACAACTCCCCGCATAGTGATTGACACCAAACAGGTTCCTGTCGTTCTCGCCTCCCTGGCTAGGGCTCGCCACAAACGAAGTATGGATGCCATATTTGGACACGAGATCCTGATGGAGCTCGTCTGCTTTCTTGTCCCCTGCCTTCCCAGATTTGTAGGATAGGCACGCTTTGCTCAAGATGCCGAGCATACCACCAGGCTTCCGTGTAGCGCGCTCACTCAGTTGAGCGCCACGAAGGAGCTCTATACAGGCTGAGTTATCCACGATGGCGATGGCCGGAAGAGAGATTCCATCGCCAACCATGTGACCGTTAAATCCAACGCCATCCTCGAATATGTTGCGCAAGACATAAGACTGGACGAACTCGTCCGTCAAGTTAATGCAAAACTCTTCAAACCCGTTTTGATCCAACGCAGAAATGAGAGGTGCATTGCTGGTGAACATCATAGAGCCCGTACCCGTAGGACCGCGCATCTGGAAACCGGGAGAGTCAAAGAAAATCATCTGGGTGGTGGGAAGAGCGTCACGGTTTGCAGGCGTAATTTTGTGATTCGCGGTCTCCACGACATAAGCAAAAAGGATGGCATAGAGATCGCGCATGAGGGAGTCACGTTGGATCATACTTTGTTCGACATTGAGAAGGACAGTATAGACTTCCTTGCGAACGTAGTTGGTCTTGTTCGTCAAGGTCTGTGCAAGATCGTCCGGTGCGACACCGAGAAGACGTGCCACACGGTCGAGGACGGGTATGTTCGCGACAGAGGCGGAAACATCTCTGGCATCAGCCTCTGTGAACTGAATGTTGCTCAGGAGAAGGATAGCGACGAGGATGGTGATGATAGAAGAGAGTTGTTTTGACTTGAAACCAAGTGTGCGCATAGCAACGCGCACGTCCTCCATAGCGATAGCGTCGTCACTAAAAGGTCCGTTGGGCAGACGGTAACAGCCCGAAGAAGCCAGCAGCGCATATTCCGAGGGGTCTCCAAGAGAAAAGTAGTCCCGTTCTTGCGACGCTGCACCGGCCAAGAGCTGATAAAAGATGTGGAAGGTGCGTTCATCGTAGGCAAGACGACCAAGTCGGGATTTGTCGAGGGCAAAGGCGAGTACTTTGGCGGATTCGATACGACCCCGATCGTTAAAGTGAAGTTCGAGGTACCGACTATGCCGCGACGCGTTTGGATTGGAGACGGTCTTTGCATTTCCAAACGCATCGAGGAGCGTATGGAGCGCTTTAACTTGGCCGGCCATTTTAAGCTCCTTCTTTGAGTGAGAAGAGAGACGGAGGACCTGGTCTAGAAGGAGACGTAAGCTGGATGACTTTCCTGAACTGGTGATACCGCTGGAGACGAGAGAGTCAGGAGATGTAGAGCTACACAACAAGAGAGACGGACCGAGCGATAACGGACTGGGACTGCTTCGTGCGACGCATAAGCAAGTAGACCTGAGCAGCGAGTTCATAGAGATGGGGTTGGAGGAGGCTGGCACCAGGAAGCGGGAGGTTGGTGTCCTTGTAGCACCGCTCTTCATATTCTTTGGCACTGTTGTCGCTGACGTTCGCGAGGGTCTTGTAGGGGTTTACGACGAGGAAGTTCGATGTGCCTATTCTAGAGTAGGGCAAATCAGAGCGAAAGCGGGTATTGAGAACGGCAAGGATGGCGTCGTCGGAGGGGTAAACAGTGGCGGACTGGGAGGTAGATACGAGGTGGAGGAGGTCGCCGGTGCTGACGGCGTGGGCGGAAAGAGAGGAGGCCATTTGAGGCCGACGAAGGAACGTGGAAGGGAAAGAGCGGACGAGCAAAGAAATGAAGGAAACAGCGGTCAACAGCGGTTGACGTTAGTCGGACCGACCGACGCACGTGAGCCACTCATTGCCAGCAAATGCGAGGCGGATCAAATCAACCCGGTCAGCCATCCGGCCCGCTCGTCTCCTCAGCGCCGGTCGAGGCGACATCCTTCCATCACACCATCGTGGCCATCTCCCTCGACATGCTGGAATTCACACAGTAGAGAGACAGTAGAGTACGATATAGCGACCCGTAGAATGACCCACCTAATGTTCTTTTTTTTTTTCCATAGACACCACCCAACCCGACGTGTTGGCCCTCACACGTCACTCGCACTCGCGTCCCCGTTCACCCCATGCGCCGTAGCAGCCCGCACCTCTTCCTCGCGACCCAACACCTCTTCCCACCCTTCCCCAAACACTTCCGCGTTCTCGAGCGGATGCGCGATTGACGCTGCAACTTTAGGTTTGTTTTTGCTCCGTAGCTCCACCCGCCACACGTCCACCGCCTGCGGTACTAAACTAGAAGCAAAAGAGTGGAATCGTCTCAGTTTGCCCCCCTCGATATATATCCCTTCCCTCACCTTGGCGCGTATGTCCGAGCAAACATCGCTGCTTCCGGCGCTCGGTTTGTCTTCACAAGCAAGTCTACACATGCCTTGGTATCCCCCAACTGGAAAAACGTTGCAAACGCCAAATTATTCGCCCCACTTTGCTCTGCAACATACCACCCAAAGACGACGTCAGCAAAAAATGGACGACATCATAGACCAGATCCCAACAGGGACTCACCAGCAGTCACAGCAAGGCGCTGCAGTCCCTCCCGATCACCCGTCGATAGCAACAGCAGCATCAACGCACTCAGATCGTTCGCCCGTTCAAACGCTTCCCGCGCGAGATCGAACCGCCATACCGCCAACGCGCGATCGCCCAACGCCTTCCACTTGCTCGCTGCCTCGTGCTCCGGCACCGAGCGCGCAATCTCGACTGCTGTATCGAGGTCGTCCAGCTGCAACGACAAATCGAACTTGTGGTCTGGGTCATTTGTCACCTGCATCGCGAGCTCCCGGAGGTCTTTTTGAATATCATATCGCGTGTGTGAGCAGATGGAACGATCGGAGGTTGGATAGAACCTACCCCGGCTTTCAAGGAACCGCGCTACCTTGTTCAGCTGCTCCTTGGGTAGCGTAGGCAGGATCTCAGCAGCAGCTTCCGTGTCACCACGGAGAATCGCCGTTTGATACTCGACCACACTCAGAGACAGTGCGTAGCCATAGATGTTCATATCCTTGTCTGCGAGGTACACCCGATTGTGTGCGGGTATGTAACCGAGGATGTACATTGGGCTTAAGAAGCGCATCATCAGCAAAGAAAAAAACACATGTCCAAGCACGACATACATGTCTGACGGGCTGATCGTATAAGATTCGTTGCCGACGAAATAGTTGACTCGGTTGCCTGCCGTGGTGTAGATAAAACAGTCCCCAATCCATTTCGCTGTCGTGACGCTACGAGTCAAGTTAGGTGGTCGTCCCGTGCAATCTTAATGGATCACACTTGCCTATCCGAGACCTCAGACACGACATCGAAAGCTTCTTCAACACCTTCGTCCGGGATCTCGACTCCCTCCTCGAGCTTCACGTTATATGCGCCCCGGTTGAAACGCAGAATATAAAACGACTCTTCAGAAGTGATCGCTACGAGGGATCCGGTCCCCGACCAACAAACCTTTGCACATCGTCAGTAAGTCCCGCTCCGAACGGTGAGACAGATAACACACATTTTTAGCGTCGACGTCTATCCGTCTGACAATCTCCCCACTTTCCCAATCCCAAAACACCACGAATCCCTTGCCTCGTCCACCCAGCAACGGGCCACCGTGTAATCCATCAATCGACCAGCTACCCGAGCCTTTCATCCCCGCCCCGCCCCTCTCTTTAAAGTTCTTGTACACTCTCAGCTTCACCCTGCTCTCAAGAACCGCATACGTGTTCGAGTCGCCCGCCCAAGCGAACGCGAGCCCGTTTCCAAACGACTTGTTCCTCCACGCAAGCGCAGTATAGATAATGTACTCCCCGTCGCCAACGACCGTCACGAACCTTCCATTGGGCGAATGGATCATATTCGTCGCAAAGATCTCCGTAGTACCGAGTTCCCTAATCTGGAGGGGGATTCGGTTGCCTTCCGCAGTCGTGTCGTCCGCGAGATTATGCACGTTGCCCGACAGAACGAGTTGGTTGCGAGTGTAGATGAGCTTTCCGGTGGGATCCATGCTAAAGGTCGGCTCGTCTCGTCCAAGCTAGACAACATATATCTCAACGGAGGTACCTACGATAAATCACACACTTACCTTGATGACGACGATACCTTCATCGAACCCAACAGCGACCTCGTTCGCATCTCTCCGCAACGACACACACCACGCCCGCTCCAACGCATAACTCAACGTGTTCTCCAACCGATACGTGTTGCTATTCCAGATCTTGATCGTCCCGTCTTCGCTCCCGCTGATGATGATCGGCAAGTTGGGATGAAAGACCGCAAAGGAGGGGTTGTTGGTGTGGCCTTCCATCGTCTGGACACAGCTCTTGCTATGGTAGTCCCATATCTTGATCGTCTTGTCGTCGCCGGTCGTCACGAGGTATGGCCTGTCAGGGCCCGGGTAGAAATCGACGTAGTTGACTCCCTTGTCGTGAGCGTCCATCGTAAAGTTGGCCGACCCAGAACCAAGGGACCACATCTTGACCGTCCGATCAAGACAGGCAGACGCAAACGTGTTGGCGTCCTTTGGGTTAAATGTGATGTTCATGATATAGTGCGTATGGCCTTCGTGTACCTATCAAACCAAGAGGAAAAAAAAAGAAAAGAAAAGAAGTACACGGCACTCGCATACATACGCACGACGACGAGAGAAAACGGACACACCTGAATGCACTTCCATTGTTTATCCCAATCCCAAGCCTTGATCGTCATATCGTCGCTGCCCGTCAACACGATGCTCGCCGTCGGGTGCACCGCAAGGCATCGAATATAATCCGGATGGGCCTCGAACGAGACGACTTTCTCGTGCGTGTTGTAGTTGAACACCCGGAGCTGGAAGTCGTCCGAACCGGCGACAAACCAGTTTTTGCGCGCAATGAACTTTACACAACGAACGGGCACGTTGGATACCTCGAACGTCTTCACAAGTGCACCGGTCTCGTGGTTGTAGATGTTCACTGAGCCATTGTACAGGCCGGTGAGCAACCACGGCTCGGTAGGGTGAAAGTCGGTGCCTTTGACGCGGTCGGATCGAGAGAACAGCTTTCGCTAGGGGAATGATCTGTTTGGGCTGAAAGGACACCACGAAACACTCACGGACACATCGAATAGCATCGTCTTTTGGACTGATGAGGACCAAGGTATGTGGTCCAACGTCAAGAACGTTCATCGAGCTCGCAAGTATGTCCATCTGCAACCCTCCTTTGAGTGGTCTCCTTACCATAACAGTGCATTACATTCCCAGTCATAAACACTTACGAACACAGCGGTCATATCCTAGAAGAATGTCCCCCACAAGATGAGAGGTGACCTTACTACGTATCACCTTGTCCAGATTAACTCACGTTCGCGCTTATAGATCTCGGACCAGTGAAACTCTGCCTCCCGGATGGTTGCACTCACACACTCTCAAAGACAAATTCGCCGGTAGACTGTACCCCTTAATCGAGGGCTAGCACGCTTAGCATGGTCTATTGGAGGCACCACCGGGCATTCATGGGGGGCGTACACAGAGATGAGTTCATGATAGGAACGACGTATCGGGTTGCTTCCACACTCAAGATGAAAACAATTGCAGAGGCGGATGGAATAGCAACCAAATTCAGTGATATATGACCTGTACATTTGCATCAAATCACCTGGACCCATGCGTCCCATCATCGGCATCTGAGTTACAACAGATCCACCTGGAGAGAGGGATCGACAGCTTGAGTATAGGTCTGCCTGACTCTTGCTAGTGTGATCCACAGTGAGTTTCCCAACATATGCACAGGAGTATGCATACCATTATATAGACACCCCCGCCGGGGGATAGAGATGGATCATTTACCTGACGTGCCTAGTTGCAGATAAGCTGATGAGACACGGTATCTAATAATCAGGAAATACACACTGAGTCGGATTGGTTTGGATCTGCAGAGTCTTGACCACTACCAGAAGCGTTCTTGCTCGGAACGCTGCGGTCAGCAGCTTCAGCCTGTGATTTATATTTTAATTTCTAATTAGCCAGCGTACACAAACTCGAGGGACAACGAACTCCTCTTGGTTGTCCAGCAGAGGTTCGCTAACATGACGTGTTGAGTACACCACATTCGATCATCTGTCAAAGACGAGCACCCACCGCTTTACTCCTGGTTTCAGCAATCCAAGAAGGCCTTTCATTCGAGGTATCTACTCTCGCTGGCGAAGGAGAACGTGAATTACGATCGGTGTCCTGAGGTGACGTTCTGGGAGCGAGACTGGGCTTATGCAGGGTGGTGTCCTTGTTACCCTTCTTAATTCTTGTCTGCACCCACTTTTTAATCCCCCAGAACGATTCGGCAGTATCGAGATGTTTTCCTGGACGTGTTGGTACATAGTACGTTTGCTGTACAGCCGCGTCAAGTGGCGGTATGTCAGGGGCTGCTGGAGTTGGCAGCTGTGACGGTCTCAGCACAAAAGAGAGGGAAGAATATAGTGATCACTAGCCTCGTCATTGTTGATTTCAAGACCGGGTGTGTTTGATGGCACATCAACCTACACGATCGTGAGAACTTAGTTCGAGGGCGAAAAGGGACAGTAAATACTTCAAGATCATCATTGCCTCCCAGGATTGCATGTTGTTCATCTGGGTGTGCTTCCTTATGAGTAGATAGGATTTAGAATGGTACTCAGTCGATATACGAACACTATGAATGGACCAATGCTTACATGGAAAGGGCCATAAGAGTCTGGAAGAATATGATCAAGGTTGTGCACAGCGATCTTTCCATTATATTGTCCAATTGCGAGATAGTGACAGTCCAAGGAGATGGTAATCGACGTAATGGGATTGCTGTTCTCGATGACCCGGCCGACGAGAGAGAGGGTTGTTGCGTCCAGGAACGAGATGGAATAGTCTGTGGAGGCAGCAGCGAATTTACCGTTGGCTGCTAGAACAATGGAACCGACATCGCCGCCGTCGAGACTTTGCGACTCAGCAATCTCGGACCCAGTGGATGTATCAAAAGACCTGACTTTGCTGTCAATTGATGCAGCAAAAATTTGTTGACCGTCATCGGACCATACAAGCGGTGCCATTGGCCATGCCAAAGAAGATGTGATAGTCTCAATGGTGACGAGCTCGTTACCATTATGACTGTCAAAGACATGGATTGGTCCCTCAGCGTCGGTGGTAGCAATACGCTTGCCATCTGGGGAGAACCTGATCCCATTGACAGCTTTGCTATGTCCAAGTGTAGGAACGAGTTGCTCCATGGTCGAGACATCCCAGATGCTTGTTGTGACGGAAGGAATCACGGCGGCGAACCTAGTCGAGTCGGGGGAAATGTCCACTGCAGTTACTATATACTGGCGCTGTACGTCGATGATTTTTTCAAGTGTCTCTCCGTTCCACACGCTTGCGCCATTCGAAGTTCCGCAGACTATCCATTTGTGGTCCTTCGATGCAGACATGGTGTGTAATCCCATTGCAGATTGCTTTTTGACCGCTTGGCCATCCTCGAGTTGCCACAATTGAAAAGCGTCAACGCTACAGCCCAAGAGGTGCTTCCTGTCGGGGTGGAACACAGTCGGTTGAACCCAACCATCGCTCCCTGAGTCGAGTAAAATTACTGGGTCTTACCGAATCGTCAGCGTTTAACACAATCCTCCTTGGAGCTGCAAGTACATACCGGTCTCTGTCGACGACATTCTCAGTAACCATACGCAGTCACTTGGCTTTGAAGAGCGTGAACACCGTGTGTATTGGTTTGCCTGTGGGATGCAAAGTCGCCCCATAGCAACGCTCATTATTCCTCATATGGATCCCCTTAAGTCTTCGGCGCTTCTTCTGGCTCGTCCAGCCAAGTGGTCTTGTTCCCATGCACAGTCAAGCAATCAACCCCCGTGGAACGTTTTCCTGTTTTCAAGGGTATTTTTTTCCTACTCGTCGCCGGTGGTTGTCGTTGCTCCTCTGTGCCGAGTTCACTCGGTTCGTCAGTGCGCATCTCGCATAAGACCGTGCATTCCAACGACGCTTACAACAGAGAGCAGTCATAGGATACTCTCCACAAGATGGATGACGACCTGACCACATTGTGTTGCATTTCTACTTGAACATGTTCACGTGTCTAGATCGATTCGCATCTACATTTGTAAACATCGGACAGGTAGAACGCACATACCTCTCTGCCCCTCGGATGGTTGCACTCGTACGCGTCCAAAGACAAGTTTCCAGATCACTACCAGTTGACCGTATCACGAGCATCCCCCCAAGAGCCACGAAACACCAAAAGTTTCTCACAAGTACTCATGTCAAGTCACTGCAACTCAATTCCACGAATGCGGTGTGCGGTTCCGTCTGACCTAGTGCACGTCACTTTCTCATTCTTCCTTCCCAAAACACTCAATATTATTCTGCCACGCGTTCAATATTCTGATGAACAGTGATAATCGACAACGTGGACCCCAAATTCACTTAGTGCATCGGCAACGTTGGAATATGGCTGGAGATAGGGAGATACTTACAATAGTCGTAGAACTCGACAAGCCCTTACTCAGCAAGATATTCCTTATAGTAGTCAATATGGCCGAAATCAATGACTCCCTCACTCGTTGATTCGATGCATCATTGGGATGGGTCCATGCATGGTACGGTTTTAGGTTCGTGTTTTCCTATGTGCATTGTCTTCAGCCAAGGAAGAGATGCTCGTCTGTAACCATATGCGAGAGTAGCTGGGACTGTGATGAAAGGATGAATGTTGGCCCAATAGGCTTTAGTTGTTTCTGGTACATGCAGATCTTCAATTTGTTTCTTATTTGGGGGTGTGAATATAAATACAGTGAGCTTCTAAACTGTTGCAATACTGAAACACTCTCATCCATGACATCTATGACACCCCCCTTTCACCTTTCCTTTTCCTTTAAGTTTCTCCTTTCATTTTCCCTTTTCCTTTACTTTTGCTTAATTCTCTTGGTGACAGCATACAGCCCATTGGAGTAAGTTATGATACATAGCCTCCTTCCTCACAGTATATAAATCACCATGTAACTAAGTGCTCCTCACCTTCAGAATTCCATTTCTCTTTTGCATTAGTGCTCTCTTCAAGTGCTCATGATTGAAGTTCTTGTCAAATACCTTACCTTAATGTGATATGCAAAGTGCATTACAAATACTTATCAATATTGCTTGGCCTGAGTAATATAAAAGAAAGTATATTTTCTTAGCTACAAATCAGTTCCTGGATCATGTGATGGTGGTGAAGATACAGTTAAGTTTGAAAAAGGTTCCATAATAACTTGAGGGTATATAACTTGGCAGAAAGTTGGCTATGCTATTGTTATAAACTGTAATGTACTCTGGGGTACTCTGAATAACTCTGGTGAGGATGGGGCTTGGCTTTACCTTATATGGTGTGCCCTTATGCTAGTACCAGGTGCTTCAATTTATAAAGGGGTTGGAAGAAGGTCAAAAGTTTGGGGTAAGTTATAAGACTTTTATGAAGGGGTATGATATCAAGTTGTGAGGCAGAAAGAGGGTCAAGGATGATCATTAACATTGTGTTATGGTCAATATTTGAATTAAGGTACAAGATACAGAACTACAGTACTTATACCTTGGAGAAGTGGATTATTTAAAGAAGAAAAGGAGTTGTGAAAGGAGTTGTCTTATAAGTGAAGCAGGTGCCAATGCATCCTGGATACAAATGAAGATATTAGGGAAAACAATATTGAATAATATCAAACTGAAACTAAATGATGACAGGAAGGGGAAAGAAGAAAAGAAACAGGAAATAAAATCAGAAAAACTATGAAGTTGTATTAGAAGTTTACAGAGTTAATATAGGTGAAGTTTGTTATGATGTCAATCTCTGAATAACCCATTCTAACCCTAAACAGTCTGTCTTGAGAGGGTACATTGGTTTTATTGTCAGATTTGGTTAGAATAGAATGTGAAGAGCAATATGTGGACTCAGGATAGCAACTCCTGAGGAGCCATAGCACAAGTTAAGAGGTAATGCCTATATTGAGCAGCACTAGATAATATACAAGATAAACAAGTGGTTAAGGCTGGGGAGCCAAAACCAAGAAATTACTTGACTATTTATACTATGTTTAAGTATGCACAGATCATCTCCAGGGTTAAGAGAAAAATTAAATAAGGGAATAGGGCATAGGGTGTGCTTACTGAGAATATGACCAATGGACCATGCAGTATAGGTGTATATAATGGAAAGTCTGTGTAGAATGGAAAAATAAAATCTAGGGTAAGTAATAATTAGACCATGCTCTCAATTATAAGGCTGAGAAGATCTCATCTAGAGATCTGCCATGATCAGATCTGACTCTCATCTAGATTGAGATCCAGATTCATCAGAGATTAGATTGAAAGAGCACCTGTTATTTGAGATGCTAGATTCAACCACATAAGCTGTGTCTAAACTCCAGGGGAATACTCTGAATAGATAACTCAACCATATTCTAGGGTTTGTCTTGTTTTGGCAATAAAGTCTCACAGTCATGTGCTTGTCATGTGACTCTTCTGCTAGCAAATGTTATGTTCATAACAAAGTTATAATCAATATTAGATAGAAAGTAACAGAGGTAAAGAAAACCAGGAAATACATAGCTTAGAAGCATAAAAGCAATTAGAGTTACATTAGAGATAAAGTAAAGTTGACTTATTGGCACAGTGTTATAAAATTGTGACATACTTCAGAGTGAACAGGGCTTGGCTTTACCTTATGTGGTGCATTCTTATACTAGTATTAGGTGTCCTAATTTATGAAGGGGTTGGAAACTATTAGAGGTCCAGGATAGGCCATAGGGCTTTTCCTAACAAGAGATATGACATTAAGTTGTGGAGTAAGTTGTGAGACTTAGGGTAGGGTACAATGTTAAGTTGTAAGGCAGAAGGGGATCTGAGGGGATTATAACATTGTATTATGGTTGATATTCAAACTGAAGTACAAGATACAGAGCTACAGTACTTATATCTCAAAGAGGCAGATTAGCTAAGGAGAGAATAGAGATATAAAAGGAGTTGTCTTATAAGTGAAGCAGGTACCAATGTATCCTGGATACAAGTGGAGATGTTAGAGGAGATAATGTCAAATAATGTCAAACTGAAAACTAAATGATAATAAAGAGAAGCAAGGCAGAAAGGAACAGGAATAGAAAGTAAGATCAGAGGAACTACAGAGTTATATTGGAATGATACAGAGTTAGTGTAGGTAAAGTTGTAACCAATCATTAGGTAGGAAAAGATGAAAGTAAAGGAAACTAGGAAATATGCAGCTTAAAGTATGAAAGCAACTGAAGTTATATCTGTTATAATTTTTATTCCATTTTCTTTATTTTCACATTACCTTTGCAACTCTTCACATTGTCACATCATGTGACCCTTTCACATCTTCACCTTTTCACATCTTCACTATATCACAAGTCTAGACTGGTCTAGACCATTACATTATTTAACATCATATTGCCATCATGTATTTCTAGGTCTCTGCTCTTATTTTGCCATTGATTGACTTACTATACTATAGTTCAGGGCCAGTCCATTGTATATGGTCTGTGTGCATTCTAGTAATATATATAAGGGAGAGGTGCAAGCCTGATTAAATTCTGTCTTGCACACTTGAGCTCTCAGCTTTCACAAGTTCAAGCCTCTTGTCTTTTTTCTATAATTCTCTTTGCCTAGTTCTGTTGGCTCTAGTTCTGTTATAAACATTGTGACATACTCTGGGGGTACTCTGGATAACTCTGGAGTGGACAGGGCTTGGCTTTATCTTATATGGTGCACTTTTATGCTGGTACTAAATGCCCCAATTTACAGAGAGATCAGAGACTATTGGAGGTTTGAGATAGGCCATAGGGCTTTTTCCAACAAGAGGTATGATATCAGGTCATGAAGTAAGTTGAGGGACTTAGAGTAGGGTACAACATCAAGTCATGAAGCAGGAGGGGTCTAAGGGGATTATAATATTATGTTATGGTTAATATTCAAACTAAAGTACAAGATATAGAGCTACAGTACTTATACCTCAGGGAGGCAGATTATCTAAGGAGGGAATGGAGATATGAAAGGAGTTGTCTCATAAGTGAAGCAGGTGCCAATGCATCCTGGATATAAATGGAGATGTCAGAGGAGACAACATTGAATAATGTCAAACTGAAACTAAAGAATGACAGGAAGAAGCATGGTACAAAGAAACAGGAACAGGAAGTGAGGTTGGAGGAACTATGGAGTTGTATCAGAATGGTACAGAGTTAGCATAGGTAAAGTTGTAATCAATCATTAGATAGAAAAAGACAGAGGTAAAGAAAACTAGGAAACATGCAGCTTAAAGTGTGAAAGCAACTGGAGTTGCACTGGAGATGTAGCAGAATTGACCCATTGGCACAGGATATGACAAGTTCAAAGCCTTCATCCAGTAGTAATCCTTAGTATCTGTTATATTTTCCTCTTTTCCTTTCTTTTTTACCCTTTTCTCTCTTATCATAGCTTCTGCTCTTCTCACACCTTGGGTGCTTTCTTGTTCACTTTCCACTATAAATTCTGCTCTTCTCGCACTCTACCCTTGTCTAGACTGCTCTCTTGTTATGCTCTTTGCCCAGACCTTCTATTTCTTAATTAGCTGACTTGTAATCATTCTATCTCTTTCCATCTGTTTCCACATGGATATTTTACTCATCACTTATTAGCATGATTACTCATTCCATCTCCACTTCAACCCTATTAACTGTACTATAAAGTAGCATACTTCCTGTCCTCTCTTTCCTTATGCTACTTCTATCTTGCAACCATTTCACAGTCTTCACATCTCCACTTGTCCTTGTATCTACATACTTGAAATCCATTGCTTGTATCCTGGCACTTAACCAGAGGGTCATCAGCATCTGATCTTGGCATACCCCTGGGAGTGTAGCTGGTACCACTAAGGCACAACACTTCATTTATTGCCTTTTACTTGTCTTGAAGCTTACCTTTGGTTTGCTTCTTCCACTTTATTCATAGCAAGGTCTATGCCTGTCCCTACCCAGGCCTAGCATAACAAAAGAAGTAGCATATTCTACTTGCAGCTATTATTGCTATAGTCTGCTCCCACCATTCTACCCAAATAACCCTCACTGTTTAATTCCCTTTGAGATGAGCCTCATGCCTCTACCTCAGATTCTCTCAAGTCTACTTTAGAGCCCAAGAACCCCTTTTCTCCGGATCACCCTTCCACATCAGAAGACATGCTTGTGGACATTCTTGTTCCCTCCCAAGAAGAAGTACAAGAAGACTGTGACCTCACTTATGAACTCTCTTCTTCTCTACAGATTTCCCAAGCCCAAACTCCACCATTTTCTACTTCTGTCTGACACTGACCCACATTTACCCTTTTCTGACTCTCTCCACCCATAGTCATGTCTGGCTCCTCCACTTCCACCACCAAGCCTACAGAACTCTATCTCAGTGCCCCTGAGCACTTTGATGGTGATCAATTCAAGGCTGAGAACTGGCTGGACACAGTCCAGTTCTATCTTTTTGTTAACAGTGTGGTCTATGACTCTGACAAGAAGAAGATTGCATTTGCCCTTTCATTCATGACCAAAGGACCAGCACTGTTGTGGGCTGTGATGTACCAGAAGAAATGTATCTCTGAAATAACTGTTACCATGGGAAAGTTTTTCCATTTCATCTCCAAATTCCTGAAAGTCTTCCAACAACAGGACATGGTTAATGCTGCCATTTACTGGTTAGCAAACACACAGATAAAGCAGGGGAAGAAAGGCAAATGAATGCCTTCCCTCACTGAGTACACTGCTGAGTTCCAGAACCAAGTTGTCACTGCTAAAATCACTGATAACAATGTTCTCATTGGCTACTTTGAAACAGGACTTATGTCCTATCTCTCTCATTACATTCATAACCTGGAAACAATTCCTTCCACCATCACTAAGTGGTACACTAAAGCCAATTACTTTCAGGGAACTATGGAGTGCACCCACTCAATAGAACAATGCTGAAAGAATCCTCATGTGTTTGCCTGGACTCCCACAACCCCCTCTACCATGTTCAAACAGGAAAAAGATCTGAATGCTATGGATGTTGATGCCATAAAGAAAGAATGCCTTACCAAAGCAGGAAGGGCCTTCTGCATCAAAAACTGACTTTGTTTCAGATGCTGGAAATCCAGTTATATTAACACCACCTGCCCCAACTTCCCAGCTTCTTCTCCCTCTACCACCACCACCAAGGAAACCCCTCACATCAAGACAATCTCTGCCAAAAAACCAACAATAAAGATAAAGAAGGTTAGTAATAATGAATTCGATGATGGGGTGGCAAGAGTAGTAGTAAAGAAAGAATGAAAGAAGAAGATGGAAAAGTAGGGTTTTTAAAATGGAGTACCTCCCCTATGCAAGGTACTCCCTCCTTCTCTTGTGCACCTGTACTTGTATTCACTTCCAAAAAATCAATAAAGATTGCGATTCAAGTTTCCTTCCCCTCTCATGCCAAGAAAGTTGTAGTGACTCATGCTCTTGTTGATAGTGGAGCACAAATCAACTGTATAGACTGGGACTTCATCAAGAAGAACCAGTTTCCCACTAAGAAACCTGACAAGCTGATTGTTATCCAGAATGTTGACCACTCTGAGAACAAGAAAGGCAAGATCACTTGAACTTGCAACCTTCTTCTCCACTTTGAACAATCTATTCTCCTGGTCTCCTGCTACATTATTGCATGCAGAAAGAAGAACATTATCCTCAGACATACATGGCTTTGGGCCACAAATCCCACCATTGACTGGATGGCAAACATACTCACCATTCCAGATCCTCCCTCTGATGATTTCACATACTGTGTCAACTCCATCCATAAACCTTGGTTTGATGGACTTCTTGAAGACATCATCATCCCACACAATGAACTCCTAGTCCACTACCTGGACTATATTACTCCAGAGCAGTCAATCAATGACTCACTCTATGACCACCACTTTAGCAGGATTTTAGATCACTGCTCCTCTTATCTTCCTGAGATCACTGTTGCTCAGCTCACTACATTCACTGAGCTTGCCATCAAGGCCAAAAAGGCCAAATCCAAGACAACCCTTCCCCCTGAATACTCTCAGTTCTTGTTAGTATTCTCTGACACTCCAAAAACCCTAGACCATCTTCCATCCTCTTGCCCCTATGATCATGAGATCAATCTGAAGGACACATTTGTCCCAAAGATAGGTAAGGTTTACCCCTTATCCTCCCCTAAGCAACAGGCCATGGAAGCATTCCTTGAAGAGAATCTTCAAGCTGGGAAGATTCATTCCTCTAAATCTCCTCAAGCTTTGTTCTTCTTCTTTATCAAGAAAAAGGATGGCAAACTATGCCACTGTCAAGATTATAGGTATCTTAACAAGCATACTGTTTGTGATGCCTACCCACTCCCCCTTATTTCCAACCTCATCGATAAGCTCTGTGATACTTAGCTTTTTACTAAGTTCAACATCCAATGGGGCTATAACAATGTCTGTATTTATGACAGACATCAATGGAAAGCTGCCTTCATCACATATAAGGGGCTCTTCAAACCCATGGTAATGTTCTTTGGTCTGAATAACTCACCTGCTACTTTTCAGCACTTCATAAATGATTTGTTCTGTGATATAATCACTGAAGGATGGCTTGTTATCTATATGGATGACCTTCTCATCTCCTCCTCTGATGCTGACACCCATCAGGAATGCACCTCCTGCATCCTTCAATGGATAATGGAACTTGATCTCCACCTCAAACTGGAGAAATGCACATTTGCCACTCCCCAGATTAAATACCTTGGGATAATTGTTTATCCTGGCAAACTTACTATGGACCCTGTTAAGCTTGCTGGTATTTCCCAGTGGCCCACCCCTTCTAAAGTCAAGGATGTCTGTTTCTTCCTTGGCTTTGCTAATTTCTATAGGCAATTCATTCCCAACTACTCCACTATCATCTGTCCCCTCCTCAATCTCATCAAGAAGTCCATGGCATGGTCTTGGTCTCCTGCCACTCAAAAAGCCTTTGATTCCCTCAAAGCTATCTTTTTATCACAACCAGTATTGCAGATGCTGGATCTCACTCACACATTTGCCATTGCCACTGATGCTTCTGCTTATGCATCTGGTGGTATCCTTCTCCAAACTAATGAGAACAGGGATTGGCACCCCTGTTCTTATCTCTCACAGACATTCTCTGCTGCCAAGTGGAACTATGATATTTATGATTGCAAGCTTCTTGCAGTCATTCATGCCCTGAAAGCCTGGAGGCAATATCTTCTTGGCTCCTCTACTCCTGTTCAGGTTTTCACTGATCACAAAAACCTGACCTATTTTAAATCCTCTTAGAAGCTTAATTGATGACAAGCTTGCTGGCTTCTTGACATTGCCAACTTCAACCTGCAACTTTCCCATGTTGCTGGTACCTCTCTTGCTGAGTCCAACACCCTCTCTTGCCACCCTGATCTTTGTCCTGATACTTCTTAGGATAATCAGAAAGTTGCTTCTCTTTCCTTCAAACTCTTTGTCAATCTTATTGATGCTAACCTCTCTGCTCATATCAAGGAGCATCAACAGGGTGACCCCCTTCACCTCTCCATTCTGCAAAAACAGGATGCTTCTGCAAATGAGAAATTTCTTCACTTCCGCATCTCTGATTGGAAAGAAATTAATGGCTTGCTCATCTACTGCAACCATGTCTTCATTCCTTCCTCCATTGACCTCTGTCATGCCATTCTTCAATGATGTCATGACTACCCCTCTGCCAGCCACTCCAGTTACTTGAAAACTTGTCAGCTTGTCTCCACTGAGTTCTGGTGGCCTGGCCTTGCCACTTTCATCTGCAACTATGTTGCTGGTTGCCCCATTTTCCAATAGAATAAGACTAACACTCACCTTTCTCATTCCACTCTCTCCCCTATTTGCTCTACTGCTACTCATCCCTTTCAACAGATCTCTTGCAATCTAATCACTGATCTTCCTCTGTCCTCTGACTTCAATGCCTTACTGGTTGTGGTTAACCACAGGCTTACAAAGGGGGTAATTCTCTGCCCCACTAAGAAATCTGTAACTGCTAAGGGCATTGCAACCCTCTTTTTCCACAAAGTTTACCTCCACTATGGTCTTTATAACAAGATCATCTCTGACTGAGGCCCTCAGTTTGCCTCTGCCTTTGCTAAGGAGCTTGGGAAACTCCTTGAGTATAATCTCTCCCTCTCCACTGCATATCATCCTCAATCTGATGGTGAAAATAAATGAGTAAACCAGGAGATTGAGACATATATCCACATCTACTGTGGTTCCAACCCCACTGGATGGGCTGATTCTATCACCCATGCCAAATTTGTCCATAACTGTCACCCCCACTCAGTCACAGGGCAATTTCCATTTTATTTCATGATGGAATATGAACCTCATGCCCTTCCCTCTATCATTGATGAATCACTGATGCCTGCTGTTGCTGACTGCACTAAGACACTTCTTGCTGCTCATGACGAAGCACTTGCCATACATGATTTAGCCTATCAAATCATGGTATCTCATATCCACTCCACCTTCTCTCCATTTGCCAAAGGAGATAAAGTGTGGTTAGAAGCCTGTAATTTGAAATGGGCTATCATTCATCCCAAACTCTCTCCTAAATGGGAAGGATCCTTCACAATCATGGAAGTCCTCTCCCCAATTACCTATCACCTCTGCCTTCCATCCACATGGAAGATCCACCCAGTGTTCCATGTATCACTATTATTGCCCTATTGCAAAAATGATGTTCATGGAAAGAACTTCCCTGCTCCACCCCCAGACCTTATAGAAGGTGAGGAGGAATATGAATTAGAGTGGATATTAAAATGCTGAGATTCCCCAGATAACCATCAGTTTCTGATCCAATGAAAAGGGTACTCAGCAGAAAATGACTTCTGGGAACCAGAATAGAACTTGAAATGTTCCCAGTCCACTCTGGATGAGTATAAACTCCTTCACCCTTGCCATTTCCCCTCATCTGCTTCTCTTCCTCCTTCCACTAAGAAAACCATCCATTGCAAATAATTATGGTCTTCACTGTTGACCAAGGCTTCCACTCTTGCAACACTCCCCTCAACACCCTACCAGTACCCTCATCATGACTTCCTGCTGAGGAAGTTTCTATTGAGCCCTTACTCATTTCTTCTCTCTTTTCCCTTACTAACACTTTCTCCTCTCCTCTTTCTGTGCTTGCATCAGAACTTCCTTCTGAGGACTTTGTAGCCTTACCCCCTGCTATCTCCATTGGCCCAGCTATTGTCACTCCTATTCCAGTTCCCCCTTCTGCCATTGATACTAGATCCACTGGAATTCTCAGCATTAACCTCCTGCTTTCCATTCATGCCCTTTGCCAGGGCACCCCCTCTCCTGACTACTCCCACTGGGTCATGACCTACATCATGGACTCATGCCTTGCAGTCTCCATCAGGTCCCATCTCAATATGTTCTCACCCCTTTGGCTTATCTATCAAATTTACATGCAGCTCTTTCATCTTCCCCTTTTGGTCTCTGCCCTCACCCATATCCCTTACACCCAAGTCTTACTTGCACAGGCTCTTATCACCTCTATCCATCACAAACTCTTGTCAAACATTGAAATTCTTGCCTATCAGATGGAAATGGGTGAATTCCTTACTGACTTAGATTGATACATGCATGAGCTGGTCATGGCCAGGGATTACACCCCTACTACTCCTTCCACATCATCCTCTCCTCTTGACAATGATGAGCTTGCTGCTCTTGAATGAGCTGAAGCCTGGTAGACTGGTCTTTATGGCAATGGTTACCTTCTCCCTTCTTACCCTTACTTTTGTAAAGCATGCTTTCACTGCCACTGCTTGGGACATATCTGCATCAACTGTCCATCCTACCAATGCCCCTACTGCCTCCACTGGCATCCCAGACATACCCAAGCTCACTGCCCTGCTCAGTGCCATGTTACTGACCCCCTTGTTTCCTTCTCCTCCTCCTCCTCTTGCAGTTCCTCCTGTACCTCTTCCCACAGTTCCTCTTGCTCCTCTTGCCACTCATGGGGATCCCACCACTCCCAGGGCTCCTACCATTGCCCTTTCATGGCTCTCTTACCCCCTTCACCTTCTTATCATACCAACAATGACTTCTGCAATGATGTCATCAATGAAGTTGGCTAGGCCAACATCACCAGCTCCCCTGGACCCTCCTATGATGCCTTTTAAGGTGTCATGAGTCTTCCACCCCTAGCAGGGGGGTAATGTTATGTTTTCCTCTTTTCCTTTCTTTTTTACCCTTTTCTCTCTTATCATAGCTTCTGCTCTTCTTGCACCTCAGGTGCTTTCTTGTTCACTTTCCACTATAAATTCTGCTCTTTTCATGCTCTACCCTAGTCTAGACCACTCTCTTGTTATGCCCTTTGCCTGGACCTTCTATCTTTTAATTAGCTGACTTGTAATTATTCTATCTTTTTCCATCTGTTTCCACATGGATATTTTACTCATCACTTATTAGCATGATTACTCATTCCATCTCCACTTCAACCCTATTAGCTGTACTATAAAGTAGCATACTTCCTATTCTCTCTTTCCTTATACTACTTCTACCTTGTGACTACCTCACAGTCTTCGCATCTCCACTTGTCCTTGTATCTACATACTTGGAATCCATTGCTTGTATCCTGGCACTTAACCAGAGGGTCATCAGCATCTGATCTCAGCACACCCCTGGGAGTGTAGCTGATACCACTAAGATACAACACTTCGTTTGTCATCTTCCACTTGTTTTGAAGCTTACCTTTGGTTCACTTCTTTCACTTCATCCACAGCAAGGTCTACACCTGTCCCTACCTGGGCCTAGCATAACAGTGTGGAAGTCTCTGGGGTGATATTCACTTTTATGGTTTTCTGGCCAGCTAAACCCCAATGCCTGCTCTGCTCACTTATTTATTAAAAGCACATGCTTCACTGTCTTTAGGGATTCAGGCCTTAAGAGGGGAATACTGTCACTTCCTGTGCCAATGGGCCAACTCCACTATGTCTCCAGTGCCACTCCAGTTGCTTTCACACTTTAAGCTGCATATTTCCTAGTTTCTTTTACCTCTGTATTTTCCTACCTAATAATTGTTTCCAACTTTACCTATGCTAACTCCATACCATTCTGATACAACTCCATAGTTTCTCTGATTTCACTTCCTGTTTCTTTGTGCCTTGCTTCTCCCTGTCATCATTTAGTTTAGGTTTGACATTATTCAACATTGTCTTCTCTGACATCTCCATTCATATCCAGAATGCATTGGCACCTGCTTTGCTTATGAGACAACTCCTTTCACATCTCTGTTCCCTCCTTAGATAATCTGCCTCCCTGAGATATAAGTACAGAAGCTCTGTATCTTGTACTTGAGTTGGAATATCAACCATAACACAATGTTATGATCCTCTTAGACCCCCTCCTGCCTTATGACTTGATGTCATGCCCTACCCTAAGTATCACAACTTACTCTATGACTTGATGTTGTACCTCTTGTTCAGAAAAGCCCTATAGCCTATCTCAGACCTCCAATAGTTTCTAACCCCTCCATAAATTGGGGCATCTGGTACTAGTATAAGAGTGCACCACATAAGGTGAAGTCAAGCTCCATCCATTCCAGAATTATTCAGAGTACCCCCAGAGTATGTCACAACTTTATAACAGATACAAGATACAAAAATACAGTACTTATATCTTGAAGAAGCAGATTATCTAAAAAAGGAAAGGAGTTGTGAAAGAAGTTGTTTCATAAGTGAAGCAGGTGCCAATGTATCCTGGATATGAATGAAGATGTTAGGAAAGACAATGTTGAATAATGTCAAACTGAAACTGAATAATAACAGGAAAAGGTGAAAAAAAAAGAAACAGGAAATAAGATCAGAAAAACTATGGAGTTATATCAGAAGATTATGGAGTTAATGTAGGTGAAGTTATAATCAACATTAGGTAGAAAGAGACAGAGGTAAAGAAAACCAGGAAATATATAGCTTAGAAGCATAAAAGCAACTGAAATTGCATTAGAGACAAAGTGGAGTTGACTTGTTGGCATAGGATATGACAGCTATTAAAATTAATAAATGGATGAATGGAAATCTCTATTTTCAGATTTTAAAAAATAAACTCATAAACACTCTTGAGTTTCTTGGTCTCAATTCTTCTGATATTATTTTTTTAGCAAGACAATAAATCCAAGCATGTCTGCAGAAAGGTAAAGAATTGGCTAGAAAAGCAGGATTTTAGAACTATGATGTGGCCTGCATAGTTTTTTGACTTAAACCTCATTAAATATCTCTAATGTTACCTCAAGAGAAGGCTTGTAAAGCATAAATATCCTTTTAATGGAATTTATGAGTTGTGAAATAGAATTGAAGCAGAGTGAAAACAATACCAGTTAAGAGGTATGCCTAGAAGAGTTCAGGCAGTTTTTAAGGTCAAAAAAAGCTATATCAAGTATTTGTATTTTCATAGTTACTAAATCAATTCACATAATTCAGGAACTGATTTGTAGCTAAGGAAATGTACTTTCTTTTATGTTACTGAGGCTAAGTGATATTCCCATAAATGTTTGTGGTGCATAAAGCACACCACACTGAGATTAGGCATTGCAATGATTTTGAAGCTTACTGTAAGTAGTGATGTGTACAGATACTTCCTGTTTGTTTCAAACAGCTTTTAAAGTCAAGGACTTATAAGGCATTGAATAAAGGAATGAATTGAGGGTATATTGGGATGTAATGGCAACAAGTGAGATAGGCCAGGCCCACATCAGCTGAAGGTGCTCCGAATCACAATTAGGATAATCAGCATCCATCCTAACAACCGAGGATATGTTTGAACTCAGCTCACGACACGTCCAACATGCCGTCGCCTAGCAAAATATACACAAACATTGAAATGTAAGTTTGTGTCTACTGAACAGCGCCTAAAATAAAGCATTCATGTTATAAAATATCATCGCCAAGTCGTTCGTGATTAAACCTTTGTCAGCCATACCAAGGTAGCGTCGCTCCCGTTGACTACGACACGCCGATGGCAGCAGTGCAGAAGAGAGCAGTACACGTCCTCCATCAGTGACCACATCCCAGGCCCTTCGCCTCCTCGTCCATTCCGCGCCCAAATACTTACATGCCACTGGCCACGACAATACCATCGTTGTCTATGACAGACGCGGTCGCCACGCAGTCGTTGAGCTTGTTGCACCGAACAAGCCTGTGCTGGAGGAACTGAAACCCCAGCAACCTTTCACCGATCGTGTCCTGTTTACATTCCCATCTATCCGTACAGATTTTATGCCATCCGAGCAACCGACGACTGTCGCAGACCACACAAGGACGATAGAGACAGATACACGGTGAGGTCCAACGACGCTACGACGGCACAAGGGGATAGGAGAGGGAAGGCGCACCTACGTCGTGCTAGCCTAAGCGGACATCTAAAGCACCGAGGAGACAAATTGTTCGATGGAGATGGTATTCATAGTCAGAATGCCAGATCAGCAGACAGACCAAGTGTTGGAGTGGTGCGGGACAAGCTCAATGGAGACATGACCTCGGGACACGTATATTGCAAAACGATTGAGATCTTCCCCTGACACACTAGCATAGCCAGCGTCTGTCCGCACTTTGATTCAGCAATGTTGGGTTCATCAGATATGCCTCTTTGTCCACTTTGAGCATGAAGGTGGTGGGGGACAATGGGGAGAATTGGAAGAGTCGGGATATTCTGAACGCGCACCAAGGTGACTGCTCCGGTTCCGCTCCCTATTAGCAGCACAATCTAGTACTCCCAAGGGCTGTCATCCTAGGTCCAGGGAGAGCGATGCAGGACCATTAGGGAGTAATTCCAAAATGGAACTACTCCATCTCAATTCGCATCGGCGAGAAAGAAGACCTGGCGGTGAGGAGCACTCTGATGGGCAAGGTCGCATGGACATCTTTGTCAGTCCACAGCTTGATGTCTAGAACTCCCCGAGTACTAGCTGGCATACCGTCCACATGGAGCTGGCACATGTCCAATTGGGCAGAAACCAATTCCTGGTTTTCTGCTCCATTGTCAGTATCGGACAGGTCACAGTTATCGTGGGCTCCATCCGAGAGGGATCTAGTAGAATCAAGAAAAAGGATACGCGTCGATTCCTCTCCAGAGCTATGTAGCGGTGCGTATTGGCTACTGTGCGATGATCTCCGATCGTCTTGAGTTGGACAAGACAGCGACCATGAGTAGACGAATGTTTCAGACGTGCGATCGCCGCCATCCACAAGAACTGGAACTCAATTGGCCTTCGGGTGCGGACATGGGCAACAACAACGTTCAGTTAAACATCCAGTTCACTCTCGCAGCCTATCGCCCACACGATGAACATATCCAGCTAGTTCATTGGTCGCAAGACTGATGCGATCTCCCAGATAGCAACTATCTTGCAATCAAAGAGCATAGCAGCCAAGTACATCTCGAATTGTCTTTGGTACAGGGGCCGATCTGTCAGCGGCTCAAGTGCGTTCCAGGGGTAAAAGGATGTTCTGGTTAATTGACGAGACGAGTGAGTAACGGCTCACGCAAGTTCTTCATTATCAATGGTCGATACGTGCCAATGACGGAGATGGTGGTTCGAGTCATCGTGCCTTTCGAGTGCTGGTGGTACATTGACAACACGTGGTCCACATGTTCCCGATTTTCATTTACAGTGAATTATATAATTACGGTTCGAATTATGGACGGGATTGAACGTGATTACCGTCAAGAAAAGCATCTCTCCCAATCACCTTCTCCATTGCTCCGGGCGTATAACTGACTGTCTATGAAGGCGCTCAGCGGACACAGCCCATCCTCGTCCCCACCGCAAAATTCTAAAGGCTGCACTGCGTCGTTGACCAGTATCCTGACATATTCTTCACTGTCGCCACAGAGCAGCTTCTCCGTGATCATGCGTCCCGAAAAGGGTGTCATCCTAGAAATACGCCATGTTCGCTCTAAATCCAGTCTATCGGTCCTAGGCGGCTCGTCCGGACGGAAGAGTCCGATCGCAGAATAAATAGCAACCATCTGATTGTCGTGCGAGAAATCGGCGTAAAAGTTACGATCGAGAGGGAAGGTCGCTGGCGATGCGTCAAGCGTTCTATTCGTCTGCGTCTTGTCTTCGACGGGCTGGCTGGTTAACCTAGCCAGCAACTCGTTGACGTATCCAACACCCTGGACAGGACCCAGAGGGTTGCCGTGCCTGGAACAGAGATTCAGCAAAGTTCACATCTGAGAGGCCGCCGACCTACCCGGTCCTGTAATACTTGAGCAGATCGTCATAGTACTCGCGCGCTTGCCATTCTTCCACAGTGAACAACCCACAGAATGGACTGGCAGTTTGATGAAAGAGCGTTTCAAAGGCACACAAAGGCATGAGCTTCACGACGTCGCCGTTGCGAAGCTTCGCGTTGGGGAGAGCATCATTGATTCTCTCCACAATCGACGGAGCAAACTTGTCACGCCACGCCTTTGCTGGTTTCTTGTGGCTTTTCGCATTGGGGCAACTTGAACCATCCAACGTGTTATTCGCCTGGTAGCGATGAAAGTGAGTAACGATCGCCACGTTCGTGTAACCCCAAGTACTCACACCGATCTCCTCTGAGATGATGACTGATACACTTGGCGAGTACATGTACCCACTCGCAGCAGAGAAACCTTGATTTGACAAGTTAGATCGATGTGCATTAGAACGCGGACAGAAAGATGAACCTCGTGTCCAATTTACAGCAGAGTACACTACACGTTCACTGTCTGATGCCCTTACGAAGGGCAACAGGTCACCCTTGACGAGGTGTTTGTACCGCAGATAATGTTCGGAACCGGAAAAAAAAGCCCTGAAGATCCTCGATCAGACGATCAAAATTAACGTAGATCACACTTACTCTTTGGCACCAAGAGGAAGGAGATCGTCTGTACCCAAATCCCATTTGAATTCTGTCAAAAACTGGTACTTTTTTCCAGAATGAGACCCCGCGTTTACTAGCTTGAGCACAGGTTTTTTCATTTCCTTCGTGTTGCTTGCGGTAGGAAATCTCGTGCCATGCCTCTGGAGCTGCTGCGCTGTTAGAACTAATCTGGGACGTGCAGCGAGGGACTTACCAAGTTAACCTAGGTTGCCGTATGTGTTCTTCAGTTGGTTGGAAAAAGAATTGGAACAGGCGTGACATACCTGAACGACCTCGCAGCGCTCGGGTGGCGCGGTATACTCCGCAGCGGGAAAGTATGGAGAATGAGCAGCCCAAGCTTGTTGCACCCCCTTGGGCAATCCTATGCCCGTCGTCACGGTCTTGGGCGACGAGCGCAAGTACCATTGCCAGCGCCCATAGTGGAAAAAACTGGCGTAAAATAGCAACGTGAGCGTGATAAGGGCGACTCCGTGCCACAAGCGCTGGCGACAATGGTCGCGCTGTGGGGTATCATGAGAAAGGTGACCCATTTTGTCACCTGGGAGGGAAAGTGGGAGCTCGGCGTCACAGGGATTCATGGGCACAAAACCACGGAAAGAAGGAATGCATGGTGCAAGGCGGACGGTCCAGTATATAGATGCACGTTCGTGTGGTGTATTGTCGCGCATGCCCAGTCACCCAAACGTGGCCATCAAGGGGGCTTTGCTATTGGCTGGACCGAGCAGACCCACAGCCTTTCCGTAGGTGGCGTTTATCTGCCGATGCCATTGGCGGATTTGCATCAAAACGATCCTGCAAAGTCGACAAATTTAGATGGCTGGGGCGTTTCAAACCCCAAGGGCACGCGATAACAACTTATGTAAGCAGGTATTCACAGATGTCTGACATATCTCGAGGTGCATTTTCACCAGTCTGCCCCTCTTCCTCCACACGCAACCTGTCTGGTTATCCATGTTTCAACCGGCCCTGCTGCTAGAAATAGGGGCCGATGGACGGTCTCAGTCGTGCACGAGCAGCAGACTAGGGGTAGAACCTAGGACTTATAACCTAAACTAACTAGCTGAGGCATGACTCAGCAATTATCACAAGCAGTGACAAAATGCTATACTATCAATACCTCGTTAGTGCAACCTGCCTATGCAATGCAAATATTCTAAACCATTTAAAACATCACTTTCCTATTGCTCTACAGACATGAAAAAATTGTCTGAGATAGTTCTTTAAGTACTCTAGCCCCAAACAAAAAGTTGAGGACTATTTAGATGAGAATATGCTTGTAGCTTGATCTTATATTATGAGATATTGAAATAGATGAGTCTCTAACCTCCAAATCTGAGAGATTATGCTTATAAATTCAAACAGTGACACCTGAAGATAACTACTTAGTATGTAAGGGTTCCCAATAACACTTATAAAAGTAAGGCACTTGATGGATAAAGCTCTAGAGCAAATTCTTGAGATACAAGAGCAAAGAGATTGTTATGCATGCAGATAGATGTGACAAAATTCAATCTTCTTCTTAGCAAAGCAAGATGACCACTGTAAGAAAGGAAAAAAAATGCAACATGCCACACTCTTAGAAAATTCAGAAACAAAGATTAGAAGTTACTATAGCCTATGAAGCAAAACTTGTAAAACTGCAGAATACTTGTAGTCACTAGGTATCCTAAGGTAACTAATGGTTCAATGTAGCCATTAGCTTATGTAAGTGGTAGAGCATAGATAATCAACATATTCTAATAAAATTTACTAAGGCTTATAAGGCTATCTACAATAATTCATGCAAAGATCTTTCTGCTATAGTATTATATCCTGTTCCTCCAACCCAATTCTGACCCCATTCCAACCCAGCTTATGACTGGTCCTCATATCCAATAAGCTACTCTAGCCCTCTGACTCCCCTCCAGGCAACTCCAGCTCTTCATTACTATTCCAGTCTGCTCCAGCTACACATGTATGCTTCCCACCCCTCAGCAGTATATACTTCCCCAGGCCTCTGCTCCCACTCTGCCCTATTCTGTTTTCAGTTCTATTTCAGTTCCAGTTAAGTATCACCTTAGTTCAATTTCATTATCTCTGAATAGTTTTGGTATAACTCTGTTACCATTTCCACTCTTAGTTACTGTTACCATCATTGTTACTATTCCTATTCTATTTCTATTCCTTGCTTTCCCTTGTTTCATTTTGTTACCCTTTAGTTTTAGTCTAATATGATTGGATATTGTCTTCTCTGATATCTCCATTTATTTCTTAGATATTTAGACATTTGCTTTGCTTCTGAGTTTGCACCTGTCTCACTTCACTACACTTCTGGATAGTTCTGCCTCTCTGAGGTATAAGTACTGTAGTTTTGTATCTTGTACCTCAGTACAAATATTGACATAAACACCCCCTGTCTTTGTTCTTACTCTAATCGAGTCCTTGGATTTACTCTGATTCCCTGGGTTACTCTGGAGAATCTCTGGAGCCAAGCAATATCCTTGAAGGAGTCATAGAGTCCCATCCCCATAACTAGGCTTGACTCTCTTTATCCTACCTATTCCTCCTGTTAAGCACCAAAACAGTTCTCTTTTCCACCTCTAACATCTATGTAGATTGGGACACCAGAAAGTGCAAGGGCATACCACATAAGGTGAAGCCAAGTTCTGTTTGATTAATGAAACCCTTCCTAGATCCCTCCAGAGCTCTTCAGAATTATGACCTTCTCTTAGCATTAAGGGTTTTATTCAGAAAGAAACTGGATATAAGTTTTACCAGTATATTTGTACTTAGATAAGTTTTAACATATAGTCAACAAGTTCATGGTCAAATACCATACTCTTTATTAACATTACAAAGGCCTTGCTCTTTCCTAAAACCATGCTTATAAAAACCAGTGGTTACTTACTGAAGTACAGAATAAGACAATTTTCCATTGTATTATTTACAGTGGCTCAAAAAACTGTCCCAATATATGCATGCTTTGTGTTACACTAGGCCCGTGTAGGAACAGGCATAGACCCTGTTGAGGGTAAAGAGGCTGAAGCAAACCAAATGTAAGCCTTAAGATAAGTGGTAGGTGACAAATAAAGTATTGTGCCTAAGTGGTACCAGCTATACTCCCAGGGGTGTGTCAAGATCAGACACTGATGATCCTCTGGTTAAGTGTCAGGACACAAATAGTGGATTCCAAGTATGTAGGTACAAGGACAAGTGGAGATGTGAGGACTGTGAGATGATTGCAAGGTAGAAGTAGCATAAAGAAAGAGGGAATAGGAAGTACACTACTTTATAGTACAGTTAATAGAGTTGAAGCAGAGATGGAATAAGTAATCATGCTGACAAATGATGAGTAAAGTATCTGTGTGGAAATGGATGGAAAGAGATGGAATAATTATGAGTTAGCTGATTAAAAGATAGAAGGCTTGGGCAAAGGGCATAACAAAAAAGCAGTCTAGACAAGGCCAGAACATGAAAAGAGCAGAATCTATTAGGAAAAGAACAAGAGAGCACCCTTAGTGTGAGAAGAGTGGAAGCTAGGACAAGAGAAAAAGAGGAAAAGAAAGAAAAAAAGAGAAATCATAACATTACCCCCCTGATAGGGGTAAAAGACTCATGACACCTCAAAAGGTATCATAGGAGGGTCTGGGGGAGCTGGTGATGTTGGCCCAGCCAACCTCATTGATGACATCATCACAGAAGTCATCATCAGTGTGATAAGAAGGTGGAGAGGGTAACATAGTCATGGGAGGGTGATGGTAGGAGCCCTGGGAGTGGCAAGATCCACAGAAGCAGTGGAAGGAGCAGGACAAGCCACAGGAGGATGTGTGGGAGGAGCTGTGGGAGAAGAAAGAGGTGGAGGAGGAGACAAGGGGGTCAATGATATGGCACTAAGCTAGGCAGCAAGCCTGAGTATGTCTGGGGTGCCAGCAGAGGCAGTAGAGGCACTGATAGGATGGGCAGTTGATGCAAATGTGGCTCAGGCATTGGCAGTGAAAGCATGCCTTGTGAAAGTGAGGGTAGGAAGGGAAAAGGTGACCTTTGCTGTGGAGACCAGTCCACCAAGCTTTAGCCCATTTGAGGGCAGTGAGCTTGTCATCATCAAGAGGAGAGGAGGATGCAGATGGAGTGGTAGAGGTATATTCCCTAGCAGTGGCCAGCTTGTGCATGTAGCAATCAAGGTCCATAAGGAATTTGCCCATTTCAAGCTGGTAAGTGAGAGCTTCAATATTGGAAAGAAGCTCTTGGTGAATAGAAGTGATTAGGGCTTGAGTGAGGGAGACTTGGGCATGAGGGATGCAGGCAAGAGCAGAGGCCAAGAGGGGGAGATGGAGGAGCTGCATATAAATCTGGTAAATAAGCCAGAGTGGCAAAAACATGTTGAGGTGGGATCCAATGGGGACAGTGAGGTGAGAATCCATGATGTAAGTTATTATACAGTGGGCGTAATCAGGGGACAGGGCTCCTTGGCAAAGAGTATGGGCAGAAAAAGGTAGATAAATGCTAAGAATATCAGCAGACATGGTATCAATGGTGGGAGGAGGGACAGGGATGGAAGCAATGATGGCAGGGCCAATGGTAATAGCAGGGGGTGAGGCTACAAAATCCTTGAAAGGAAGCTTGGCAGTGAGCATAGTCAAAGGAGAAGAAAATGTATTAGTAATAGAAGAAGAAGAAGATATAAGCAAAGGCTCATCAGAGATTTCAATGGGAAGTTGGGATGTAGACTGGGGTGGAGTGTCAAGGGGGGTGTTGCAGAAGTGGAATCCTTGATCAACAGTGAAGGTCATTGTTGTTTAGGATAGCAGTTGGTTTTCTTGATAGGGTAAGGAGAAAGAGGAGTGGATAAGGGAAAGTGGTGAGAATGGAGGAGTTTATACTTGTCCAAAGCAGACTTGGAATGTTTCAAGTTCTGTTCTGGTTCCCAGGAGTCATCTTCTGCTGAGTACTCTTTTCATCAGATTAGAAACTGATGGTTACCTAGGGGACCTTGATGTTTTAATATCCACTCCAATTTGTATTTCTCCTCATCTTCTATAAGATCTGGGGGTAGAGCAGGAAGTTCTTTTTGTGAACATCATTTTTGCAATAGGGCAATAATAGTGAGGTATGGAAAACAGGATGAATCTTCCATGTGAATGGAAGGCAGAGGTGGTAAGTAATCAGGGAAAGAACTTCTGTAATGGTACAGGGTTCTTTTTATTTAGAGGAGAATTTCAGGTGAACAATAGCCTATTTCAAATTGCAGGCTTTTAACCACACCTTATCTTCTTTGGTAAATGGGAAGAAGGTGAAACAGATGTGGGACACCATAGTTTGGTGGGCTAGGTCATGTGTGGCGAGTGCTTCATCATGAGCAGCAAGGAGTGCCTTAGTGTGGTCAGCAATAGTGGGCATCAGTGATTTATTGATGATAGAGGAAAGGGCATGGGGTTTATATTCCATCATGAGATAGAATGGGGATTGCCCTGTGACAGAGTGAGGTCAGCAATTGTGGACAAATTCAGCATGGATGATAGAGTTAGCCTATCTGGTGGGGTTAGAGCCACAGTAAATGTGGATGTATGTTTCAATCTCCTGGTTAACTCATTCAGTTTTACCATCAGATTGAGGATGGTAAGTAGTAAAGAGGGAGAGATTGTACTCAAGGAGTTTTCCAAGCTTCTTGGCAAAGGCAGAGGTGAACTGAGGGCCTTGATTGGAGATGATCTTGTTGTAAAGACCATATTGGAGGTATACTTTGTGAAAAAAGAGGGTGGTGATGCCCTCTGCAGTGACAGATTTTTTGGTGGGGTAGAGAATTATCCCCTTTGTAAGCCCATGGTCGACCACAACCAACAAGGCATCAAAGTCAGATGAGGGAGGGAGATCAGTGATAAGATTACAAGAGATCTGTTGAAAGGAACAAGTGGCAGTGGAGTAAATGGAAGAGAGAGCAGGGGAAGAGGAATGAGTGTTTGCTTTGTTTTGTTAGCAAATAGGGCAACTGGCAACATAGTTGTGAATGAAGGATGCAAGACCAGGCCACCAGAATTCGGCAGAGACAAGTTGTCAGGTTTTGAGATAACTGGGGTGGCTGGCAGAGGGATGGTCATGATATTATTGAAGAATGGCACAATGAAGATTAATGGAGGAGAGAATAAAGATGCAGTTACAGTAAGTGAGTAACCCATTGATTTCCTTCCAATCAGAGGTATGGGAGCGCAGAAATTTCTCATCTGTGGAGGCATCCTGTTTCTGCAGGATGGAGAGATAGAGGGGTTATCTCATTGATGTTCCTTAATATGGGCAAAGAGGTTAGCATCAATAAGGTTAATAAAGAGTTTGGAGGGAAGAAAAGTGACTTCCTGATTATCCTGAGAGATGTCAGGACAAAGATCAGGATGGTGAGAGAGGGTGTCAGGCCTGGCAAGAGAGGTACCAGCAATGTGGGAGAGTTGCAGGTTGAAATTAGCAATATTGAGAAGCCAGTGAGCTTGGTGTTGGTTAAGCTTCTGAGGGAATTTGAAATAGATCAGGTTTTTATAATCAGTGAAAACCTGGACAGGAGTAAAAGAGCCAAGAAGGTATTGTCTCCAGGCTTTCAGAGCACAAATGACTGCAAGGAGTTCACAATCATAGATATCATAGTTCTGCTTAGCAGCAGAAAACATCTGGAAGAGATAAAAACAGGGGTGCCAATCCCCATTCTCATTGGTTTGGAGGAGGATACCACCAGATGCATAAGTGGAAGCATTAGTGGCAATAGTGAAAGGACAGGCAAGATCTGGCATTTGCAATACCAGCTGGGAGAGGAAGATAGCCTTGAGGGAATCGAAGGCTTTCTGGGCAGTGGAGGACCAAGACCATGCCATAGATTTCTTGGTGAGGTCAAGAAGGGGATGGGTGATAGTGGAGTAGTTAGGGATAAATCACCTATAAAAGTTAGCAAAGCCAAGGAAAAAGTGAACATCTTTGACTTTAGAAGGAGTGGGCCACTGGGAAATACCAGCAAGTTTGATGGGGTCCATGGCAAGCTTGCCAGGACAAACAATCATTCCAAGATATTCTACTTGGAAAACAGCAAAAGTACATTTCTCCAGTTTGAGATGGAGGTTGAGTTCTGTCATCTGTTGGAGGACATGGGAGGTACATTCCTGATGGGTGTCAGCATCAGGGGAAGAAATGAGAAGGTCATCCATATAAATGATGAGCCATCACTTAGTAATCATATTCCAGAACAAATCATTCATAAAGCACTGAAAAGTAGCAGGTGAGTTGTTCAGACTGAAGAATATCACCATGGATTCAAAGAGCCCCTTATGTGTGATGAAGGTGGCTTTCCATTGATGTCTGTCTCAAATACAAACATTGTTATAACCCCAGTGGACATCAAACTTAGTGAAAAGCTGAGCATCCTGGAGCTTATCAATGAGGTTGGAGATGAGGGGGAGTGGATAGGCATTGCAAACAGTATGCTCATTAAAATACCTGTAGTCTTGACAGGGGCAGAGTTTACTGTCCTTTTTCTTGATGAAGAAGAAGGATGACACTTGAGGGGATTTAAAGGGACAGATCTTCCCAGCCTGAAGATTCTTTTTGAGAAATGCTTCTGTGGCCTGTTGCTCAAGGGGGGATAAGGGGTAAACCTTACCAATCTTTAGGACAAATGTGTCCTTTAGATTGATCTCATGATTGTAGAGGTGAGAGGATGGAAGATGGTCTAGGGTTTTTGGAGTGTCAGAGAAGACTGATGAGAACTGGGAGTATTTAGGGGAAAGAGTTGTCTTGGATTTGGCCTTTTTGGCCTCAATGGTGAGCTCGATGGATATGGTAAGCTGAGCAACAGTGATCTTGGGGAGATAAGAGGAACAGTGATCTAAGATCCTGCTGGAGTGACAATCATAGAGTGAATCATTGATGGATTGCTCTGGGGTGACATAGTTCAGATAGCAGACTAAGAGTTCATTGTGGGGAATAATGATGTCTTCGAGGAGTCCATCAAATTGAGGTTTGTGGATGGAATTGACATGATAGGTGTTATTATTGGAAGGGGGGTTTGGAATGGTGAGCATGTTGGCCATCTAGTCAATAATAGGGTTTGTGGCTTGGAGCCATGAATGTCCAAGAATGATGTTCTCCTTTCCACATGCTATAATATAGCAGGAAACTGGGAGAATAGTCTGTTCAAAATGAAGAAGGAGTTTGCAAGTTTGGGTGATCTTGCCCTTCTTGTTTTCAGAGTGGTCAACATTCTGGATAACAATCAGTTTGTCAAGTTTCTTAGTGGGGAACTGGTTCTTCTTGATGAAGTCCCAGTCAATACAATTGATCTGTGCTCTGCTGTCAACAAGAGCATGAGTAGCTACAACTTTCTTGGCATGAGTGGAGGGGGAAACTTGAATCACAATCTTCATTGACTTCTTGGAAGCAGATACAAGTACAGGTGCACAAGAGAAGGAGGGAGTACCTTGCATAGGGAAGGTACTCCTTTTTAAAAATTCTGTTTTTCCATTTTCTTCTTCTGTGCTTTCTTCACTACTACTCTTGCCACCCCATCATTGGATTCATTATCACTAACCTCTTTGATCTTTGTCATCAGTTCTTTGGCAGAAACCATTTTGACATGAGGGGTGTCCTTGGTGGTGGAAGGGGAAGAAGAAGTGGGGAAATTGGGGCAGGCCATGTTGATATGGCCAGATTTTCAGCATCTGAAACAGAGTTGGTTTTTGATACAGAAGGCTCTACCTGCTTTGGTTAAGTGGCCCTTCTTTACAGTGTTGACATCCATTGCATTTGGACCCTTTTCCATTTTGGACATAGTAGGGGGTATGGAAGTCCAGGCAAATGTGTGAAGATTCTTTCACCATTGTTCTATAGAGTGGGCATGCTCCATAGTTTCTTGAAAGTGAGTGGCTTTGACATACCACTCAGCAATAGTAGAGGGGATTGTATCCAGGTTGTGGATATGATAAGAGAGGTAGGATGCAAGTCCTGTTTTGAAGTATCTGATGAGAACATTGTCATCAGTGATTTTCACTGTGATGATGTGGTTTTGGAACTCAGTGGTATATTCAGCAAGGAAAGGCATTCATTTGCCTTTCTTCCCCTGCTTCATTTGTATGTTAGCCAACCAATGAATGGCAGCATTAACTGTGTCCTGTTGTTGGAAAACTTTCAGGAACACAGAGGTGAAATGGGAAAACTTTCCCATGGTGATGGTCATTCCAGAGATACACTTTTTCTGGTATATTGCAGCCCATGATAGTACTGGTCCTTTAGTCATGAATGAAAGGGTGAATGCAATCTTCTTTTTGTCAGAGTTGTAGACTGCACTGTTGACAAAGAGGTAGAACTGGACTGTGTCCAGCCAGTTCTCAGCCTTGGATCTATTGCCATTAAAGTGCTCAGGAGCACCAAGGTGAAGTTTGGTTGGTTTAGTGGTGGAGGTAAAGGAGCCAGACATGGCAATGGATGGAGAGGGTTGGGGAAGGGTAAATGCAGGTCAGCATCAAATGGGAGTAGGAGATGGAGGTATCTGGGCTTGAGGAATCTGCAAGGAAGAGATGTTAAAAAAGAGTGTTATGCAGAGCTAAGTGGAATTATAATAACCTATGAGAACCTCAGTAGATGTCAAGCTACTAATATTAGAAGTACTACCTATGAGAACTAAAGTAGGTTAGTATAGTAGTAAATGCCTATAAAAATAGGGCTTACCCTCAGTAGATGTCAAGCTACTGAGGAACATAAACTAGAAAATGGTATGAAGTGGACACTCTATGCTTATGTAACTATTACCATAAATGGAAGGCTAAAGTGTGCTGGTCAAGTTTACAACAAGAGGAGAGTTCATGAGCAAGGTCACAGTCTTCTCATACTTCTTCTTGAGAGAGGACAAGGATGTCTGCAAGCATGTCTTTTGGTATGGAAGGGCAATCTGGAGAAGAGGGGATCTTGGGCTCCAAAGTGGATTTGAGAGGATCTGAGGTAGAGGCATGAGGCTTACCCCAGAGGAAATTGAACAGTGAGGGTTGTTTGGATGGAATAGTGGAAGCAAACTATAGCAATGATAGCTGCAAGTAGATTATGCTACTTTTTTTGTTACACTAGGCCTGGGTAGGGACAGATGTAGACCTTGCTGAGGATAAAGAGGCTGAAGCAAACCAAAGGTAAGCCTCAAGATGAGTGGTAGATGACAAACAAAGTGTTGTGCCTAAGTGGTACCAGCTACACTTCTGTTATGGTTGTTGATGTTGGTGTTATTAACAATGAGTGATTTAACCCTAATCAAGGGCTTAGAGCAATGTCAATGTTGGTTTGAATGAGAATAAAAGCAAGTGATATAGAAGTCGCTAGTGAGACCACTGTACTAGAGATACAAGTGCTCAAGACTGGGGCTTGAGATGTGCTAAGGCTATAGTATTTATATGGTACAGAATGATGCATGGACCAAGACCCTGATGGGAATATTCCCACAGACCCTGAGGCACCATCAAATGGAAAAGAAGCATTCGTGAGAATAGCCAATTGGCTGAAAGAAAATGATGCTTCTGAAATGAAAGAAGACAGAAATGAAAAGCAGGTAGAAGACATGAGGCTAACCCTATGCCCTGGGTCTAGACCTGTCATGTGACCCATCATGTGACCTGATAAGATAAAAGATTAGATAACCATGTGGAAAGATAAGATAAAGTCACATGATCAAAAATTGAAAAAGCAAACTATAACACTACCCCCTTTTTAGGTCTTGGATTCCAGATAAGACACAGCTAATGATACAGCATTGGTATGGTTTTCATATGGTTTAAAGAGCAACTGGAAAGAATTGAGGTTCATGGTAGAGAGATGATAAGGTACTGAAGAATGAAGCTTGTGGAATTCTTTAATCAAGTCTGGAGAGTTTGCTAGATTGTCTTTAGTTTGCCAAGTATGATCATTTTCCCCATAACCTGACCAATGAACTAGATATTCCAGCTTTTTTCCTTTAATACAAGAGTCAACAATGTGGTTGACTTCATATTCTTCATGGCCATCTTCCATAATAATAATAGGGTCCAGAGTAAGAATGTCTTGTCCTCATAAGGATGGCAAATATGGTTTAATATGCAATATATTGACTGTTGGGTAAATGCACATTGTAGAAGGCAGTTTGAGATGAACTGCATGAGGAATTACTTCTACCACCATAAAAGGTCTAATTCATTTCTTTGACAATTTCTTCAACAGATAAGGAAGTGTGAGATTTTTTGTGGATAACAGAACCTGTTGACCCTTTGTATACTAGGGAAGATCTGTTTTATTCTGTTTTTCCATCTTTGAACATGTTTGTTCTAACACTTCTTTTATGTCTTTAAAGGACTTGGACATATCTCATAGAAAATGAGATGAAGGATTAACTGCAGAAGGTGCTTTGAAACCTAGACAGAGATGATATGTCTTGGTAATTTCGAAAGGAGATGTTTTTGTAGAGGTGGAATATGAATTATTGTGGTGATATTCTGCAATCTTTATCCAATTGGCCCATAACTCCTGTCATTTAGCAATAAAGTTACAAAGATATTGCTCCAGTTCCCTATTGATTTGCTCTGTTTGACCATCAGTTCAAGGATGATAAGCTGTAGAAATCTTCTGTTTGATCTGAAGAATTTCATTAAGCTGTTTCATGAATTCTGAGATGAATTGAGGGCTGCAATCTGAAAAAATAGAAGAAGAAAGTCCATATCTAGACCAGATATGATCTCTAAATAATTTGGCAACATAAAGAGAAGAAAGAGAAGAA
>JBBPKN010000209.1:0-57554 GCA_038089275.1 Pulveroboletus cf. rosaemariae | reverse complement strand
AGAAAAAAAAAAAGAAAAAGAAAAAGAAAAAGAAAAAGAAAAAGAAAAAGAAAAAGAAAAAGAAAAAGAAAAAGAAAAAGAAAAAGAAAAAGAAAAAGAAAAAGAAAAAGAGAGGAATCATAACAATACCCCCCTGCTAGAGGTGGAAGACTCATGACACCTCAAAAGGCATTATAAGAAGGTCCAGGGGAGCTGGTGATGTTGGCCCAGCCAACCTCATTGATGATGTCATTGCAGAAGTCATCGTTGGTGTGATATGAAGGTGAAGGGGGTGACAAAGCCATGGGAGGGTGGTGGTAGGAACCCTGAGAGTGGTGGGAGTGGGTGGAGCAGTGGGAAGAGTGGAAAGAACTGTGAGAGGATGTGTGGGAGGAGCTGCGGGAGAAGGAAGAGGAGGAGGAGGAGACGAGTGGGTTAATAACATGTCACTGAGTTGAGCAGCGAGCTTGAGTATGTCTGGGGTGCCAACGGAGGCAGTAGGGACATTGGTACAAGGAACAGTTGACACAAATGTGGCCCAGGCAGTGACAGTGGAAGCAGGCTTCATGAAAGTGAGGGTGGGAAGGAGAAAGGTGACCATTGCTGTGAAGGCCAGTCCACCAGGCTTCGGCACATTCAAGCGCAGCAAGCTCATCATCATTGAGAGGAGAGAAAGAAGTGGAAGGAGTAGTAGAGGTATAATCCTGGGCAGTGGCTAACTCATGCATATATCGATCAAGATTGGTGAGAAATTTGCCCATGTGTAACTGGTAGGTAAGGATCTCTATGTTGGAGAGAAGCTCATGGTGGATGGATGTGATAAGAGCTTGGGTGAGGAAGACATGAGCATGAGGGATGCAAGTGAGGGCTGAGGCCAAGAAAGGGAGATGGAGGAGTTGCATGTATATTTGATAGATGAGCCAGAGTAGCGAGAACATATCAAGGTGGGAGCCAATAGAGACAGCAAGATGGGAGTCCATGATATAGGTCATCACCTGATGGAAGTAATCAGGGGATGGGACACCCTGGTGAAGGGCATGTGTGGAGAGTGGCAGGTTAACACTGAGGATACCAGTGAACCAAGTATTAATGGCAGGAGAAGGGATGGGGATGGGAGTGATGACAGCTGGGCCTATGGTAATAGCAGGGGATGAGGCTATGAAGTCCTCAAAAGGGAGCTCAGAAGCAAGTACAGAAAGAGGAGAAGAAAAAGTGTTAGTAAGAGAGAATGGAGAAGATATGAGTGACAGCTTATCAGGGACTTCCACAGTGGGAAGTTGTGATGTGGACAGAGGTGGGGTGTTGAGAGGGGTGTCACATGACCAGAAACCTTGATCGATGGTGAAAGTCATTGTTACTTTGAACAGCGATTGGGTTTCTTGGTGGAGTAAGGAGGGAGAGGAGGGGATGAGGGGAAGTGGCAAGGGTGGAGGAGTTTATACTCATCCAAAGTGGACTTGGAACATTTCAAGTTCTGTTCCGGTTCCCAGGAGTCATCTTCTGCTGAGTATCCTTTCCATTAGATCAGGAATTAACAGTTACCTGGGGGACCTTGATGTTTTAATATCTGCTCCAATTCATATTCCTCCTCACCTTCTATAAGGTCTGGGGGTAGAGCAGGGAAGTTCTTTCCATGAATGTTGTTTTCATAATAGAGCGATAACAGCGATGCATGAAAAACAGGGTGAATTTTCCATGTGGATGGAAGACAGAGGCAATAGGTAATCAGGAAAAGGACTTCTGTAATGGTAAAGGGTCCTTCCCATTTAGGGGAGAGTTTCAGGTGAACAATAGCCCATTTCAAATTATGGGCTTTTAACCACACCTTATCTCCTTTAGTGAATGGGGAGAAGGTAGAGCAGATGTGGATGCCATGATTTGGTGGGCTAGATCATGGGCTGCAAGTGCTTCATCACAAGCAGCGAGAAGTGCCTTAGTGTGGTCATCAACAGCAGGCATTAGTGATTCATCAATTATAGAGGGAAGGGCATGGGGTTCATATCCCATCATGAGATAGAACAGAGATTGCCCTGTGACAGAGTGGGGGCAGCGATTGTGAACAAATTCAGCATGAGTGATGGAGTCAGCCCATCTAGTGGGATTGGAGCTGCAGTAGATGCGGATATATATCTCAATTTCCTGGTTAACTCATTCAGTTTCACCATCAGATTGAGGATAATATGCAGTGGAAAGGAATAAATTGTACTCAAGGAGTTTTCCAAGCTTCTTAGCAAAGGCTAAGGCAAACTAAGGGCCTCAATCAGAGATGATCTTATCATAAAGACCATATTGAAGGTAGACTTTGTGGAAAAAGAGGGTGGCGATACCCTTGGTGGTGATGGATTTCTTGGTGGGGCAGAAAATTACCTCCTTCATAAGCCTGTGGTTGACCATGACCAGCAAGGCATCAAAGTCAGAGGAAGGAGGGAGATTAGTGATAAGATCGCAAGAGATCTGTTGGAAGGGGTGAGTGGTGGTGGAGCAGATGGAAGAGAGAGCAGGGTGAGAGGGATGAGTGTTTGCCTTGTTTTGTTGGCAAACAGGGCAACCAGCAATGTAGTTGCAGATGAAAAAGGCAAGACTGGGCCACCAAAACTCAGTGGAGACAAGTTGTCAGGTTTTAAGATAACTGGGGTGGCCAGCAGAGGGGTGGTCATAACATTGTTGGAGAATGGTGCAACAGAGATTAATGGAAGAAGGGATAAAGACACAGTTGCAGTAAGTAAGCAAACCATCAATTTCCTTTCAATTGGAGATGCGGGAGCACAGGAATTTCTCATCTGTGGAGGCATTCTGTTTCTGCAGGATGGAGAGGCAAAGGGGATCACCTTGTTGATGCTCCTTAATGTGGGTGGAGAGGTTAGCATCAATGAGGTTGACAAAGAGTTCAGGTGGGAGGAGAGTAACTTCCTGATTATCCTGAGAAGTGTCAGGACAAAGGTCAGGGCAGTGGGAGAGGGTGTCCAGTCCAGCAAGGGAGGTACCAGCAATGTGAGAAAGTTGCAGGTTAAAATCAGCAATGTCAAGAAGCCAGTGAGCTTGTTGGTGGTTAAGCTTCTGGGGGGATTTAAAGTAAGTCAGGTTTTTATGGTCAGTGAAAACCTGAACAGGAGTAGAGGAGCCAAGAAGGTATTGCCTCCAGGCTTTGAGAGCATGGATGACCACGAGAAGTTCACAATCATAGATATTATAATTCCACTCAGCAGTGGAGAATGTCTGGGAGAGATAGGAGCAGGGGTGCCAGTCCCTGTTCTTGTTGGTTTGAAGGAGAATACCACCAGATGCAGAGGCAGAAGCATTAGTGGCAATAGTGAATGGATGGGCGAGATCCAGCATTTGCAAGACCAGCTGGGAGAAAAAGATAGCCTTGAGAGAATCAAAGGCTTTCTGAGCAGTGGGGGACCAAGACCAAGTGGTAGATTTCTTGGTGAGGTCGAGGAGAGAATGGGCAATAGTGGAGTAGTTGGGGATGAACTGCCTGTAGAAGTTAGCAAAGTCAAGGAAAGAATAAACATCCTTGACTTTAGAAGGAGTGGGCCACTGGAAGATGCCAGCAAGTTTGATGGGGTCCATGGCAAGCTTGCCAGGACAAACAATCATCCCAAGATATTCAACTTGGGGAACAGCGAAGGTATATTTCTCCAGTTTGAGATGGAGGTCAAGTTCCGTCATCTGTTGAAGGACACAGGTGGTGTGTTCCTGATGAATGTCAGCATCGGGGGAGGAGATAAGGAGGTCATTCATGTAGATGATGAGCCATCCTTCAGCAATTATATCCCAGAACAAATCATTCATGAAATGCTGGAAAGTAGTGGGTGAATTGTTTAGACCAAAGAATATCACCATTGGTTCGAAGAGCCCCTTATGTGTGATAAAGGCAGCTTTCCATTGATGTCCATCTTGAATATGGACATTGTTGTAGCCCCAGCAGACGTCAAACTTAGTGAAAAGCTGAGTGTCACAGAGCTTGTTGATGAGATCAGAGATGAGAGGAAGAGAATAGGCATCACGAATGGTATGTTTGTTGAGATACCTATAATCTTGACAGGGGCGGAGTTACCATCCTTTTTCTTGACAAAGAAGAAAGACAACGCTTGGAGAGATTTAGAAGAATGGATTTTCCCAGCTCAAAGGTTCTTCTCAAGGAATGCTTCCATGGCCTGTCACTCAGGGGAGGATAAGGGGTAAACCTTACTGATCTTTGGGACAAACATGTCCTTCAGATTGATCTCATGATCATATGGGCAAGAGGGCAGAAGGTGATCAAGGGTTTTCAGAGTGTCAGAGAATACTGATGCAAACTGAGAGTATTTGGGGGAAAGAGTCATCTTGGGTTTGGCTTTTTTGGCCTTGATAGTGAGCTCAGTGGATGTAGTGAGCTGAGCAACAGTGATTTCAGGAAGATAGGAGGAGCAGTGATCTAAGATCCTGCTAGAGTGGTGGTTGTAAAGCAAGTCGTTAATGGATTGCTCTGGGGTGACATAGTCCAGGTAGCAGACCAAGAGTTCATCATGAGGGATGATAATGTCTTCAAGGAGTCCATCAAATCAAGGTTTGTGGACAGAGTTGACACGATAGATGATATCATCAGAGGGGGGATCTGGGATGGTGAGTGTGTTGGCCATCTAGTCAGTGGTGGGATTCGTGGTCTGGAGCCACAGATGTCCAAGAATAATGTTCTCCTTCCCACATGTGATGACATAGCAGGAAACTGGGAGAATAGACTGTTCAAAGCATAGGAGAAGATCACAAGTTCAGGTGATCTTGCCTTTCTTGTTCTCAGAGTGGTCGACGTTCCAGATGACGATTGGTTTATCAAGCTTCTTAGTAGGGAACTGGTTCTTCTTTACAAAGTCCCAGTCAATGCAGTTGATTTGTGCTCTGCTGTTGATGAGAGCACAAGTGACTATGACTTTCTTGGCATGAGTAGAAGGGGAGACTTGAATCACAACCTTTATAGATTTTTTGGAAGCAGATACAAGCACAGGTGCACAAGAAAATGAGGGAGTACCTTGCATAGGGGAGGTACTCCATTTTAAAAACCCTGCCTTTCTGTCTTCTTCTTCCATTCTTTCTTCACAACTACTCTTGCCACCCCATCATCAGATTCATCATCACTAACCTCTTTGATTTTCGTTGTCAGTCCTTTGGCAGAGACTGTCTTGATATGAGAGGTTTCCTTGGTGGTGGCAGGGGAGAAAGAAGAAGCAGGGAAATTCAGGTAGGCTATGTTTATATGTCCGGATTTCCAGCATCTGAAACAAAGTTTATTCTTGATGCAGAAGGCTCTTCCTGCCTCAGTCAGGCATCCCTTCTTTATGGCATCAATGTCCATTGCATTCAGATCTTTCTCCAGTTTGAATGAGGTAGAGGAGGGCATGGGAGTCCAGGCAAATGCATGAGGATTCTTTTGCCATTGTTCTATAGAGTGGGCATGCTCCATAGTTCCTTGAAAGTGAGCAGCTTTAGTATACCACTTGACAATAGTAGAAGGAATCATATTCAGATTATGGATGTGATGTGATAGGTAGGATGCAAGTCCTGTTTCAAAATATCCAATAGGGATGTTGTTGTCAGTGATTTTAGTGGTGACGACTTGGTTCTGAAACTCAGCAATGTATTCAGTGAGGGAAGGCATCCATTCACCTTTCTTTCCCTGCTTCATCTGTGTGTTTGCCAACCAATGAATGGCAGCATTAACCATGTCCTGTTGTTGGAAAACTTTCAGGAATGCAGAGGTGAAATGGGAAAAATTTCCCATGGTGACAGTTGTTCCAGAGATACACTTCTTCCGGTATGTTGCAGCCCACAACAGTGCTGGCCCTTTGATCATAAATGAAAGGGCAAATGCAATCTTCTTCTCATTGGAGTTATAGACTGTGCTGTTAATGAAGAGGTAGAACTGGACTGTATCCAGCCAGTTCTCAGCTTTGGATTGGTTGCCATCAAAGTGCTCAGGAATACCAAGATGAAGTTCTGTAGGCTTGGTGGTGGAGGTGGAGGAGCCAGACATAGCAATGGATGGAGAGAGTTGGGGTTGAGGAAGGGTAAACACAGGTCAGCATCAAACAGAAGTGGGAGATGGTGGTGTCTGGGCTCAGGGAATCTGCAAGGAAGAAGAGAGTTTGTGAGCAAGGTCACAGTCTTCTTGTACTTCTTCTTGAGAGAGGACAAGGATGTCTGCAAGTGCATCTTCTGGTGTGGAAGAGCAATCTGGAGAAGATGGGTTCTTGGGTTCCGAAGTGGACTTGAGAGGGTCTGAGGTAGAGGCACGAGGCTCACCCCAGAGAGAGTTAAACAGCAAGGGTTGTTTGGGTGGAATGGTGGAAGCAGACTAGAGCAATGCTAGCCACAAGTAGAATATGCTACTTCTTTTGTTATGCTAGGCCTGGGTAGGGACAGGTGTAGACCTTGCTGTGGGTAAAGAGAATAAAGTGAACCAAAGGTAAGCTTCAAGACAAGTGAAGGCAACAAATAAAGTGTTGTGCCTTAGAAGTACCAGCTATACTCCCAGGGGTGTGCCAAGATCAGATGCTGATGATCCTCTGGATAAGTGCCAGGACACAAGCAATGGATTCCAAGTACATAGATACAAGAAGTAGTGGAGATGTGAAGACTATGAGGTAATTGCAAGGTAGAAGTAGCATGAGGAAAAAAAGGACAGAAAGTATGCTACTTTATAGTACAGCTTAATAGAGTTGAAGCGGAGATAAAGTGAGTAATCGTGCTGACAAATGATGAGTAAGGTATCCATGTAGAAATGGATGGAAAGAGATGGAATGATTATAAGTCAGCTGATTAAAGATAGAAGACCTGGGCAAAGGGCATAAAAAGAGAGTGGTCTAGACTAGGCTAGAACATGAGAAGAGTGGAATCTAAGATGACAAATGAACAAGAGGGCACTCAAGGTGCGAGAAGAGCAGAAGCTAGGACAAGGGAAAAGAAAAAGAAAAAGAGAGGAATCATAACAATAAGAGGCATAAGTGAAGTATTATCTAACAGAACAGATGCAGTAAGTTTAACCTCCAGTAATGCATGGGAAGGATTAACGCAACCTCCAGCCTGAGCAAAGTCTCAAAGGCTGCAGACTATTTTTTTGTCTCTGAAATGGAGGCCTTCAGTTTGGTTTCCAGAGCAGAGGTTTTGGCACCACAAGCTTTGGCTGCCTTGGAGGAAGACTTGGGGAAGTCCTTTGCCATATGCCCCACAATTCCACAGAACAAACAGAGGTGATTCTCCAGTCAATGCTTGCATTCTTTGGTAGTAAGCTTACTATCCTTATCAAACTTGGATAATAAGTCCTGTTTCTGGGGAATGGACAACCTGGAGAAGCCAGGGTAATTAGCTGACTTGTTCCTTGATTCATTAGGACTGGAGGTCAAAGTGGAGGATATGGCAGATTTATCAGAGGACTTGAATGGGTAAGACGACTTTTCTTGTTGGCTGAGTTCAGATTTGCACTCCCAGTAGCGAGCATCAATGGTCTGTGCCAGCTGGTGCAGCTCAATGAGTGTCTGCAGCTTGCCAACATGGGAAAGGTCATCTTTGATACAGTCTGGCAGACCATTATAGAAATAGTGGCAGAGGGTACCTTCTCCGTAATCCTGGACTTGAGATGCAATTCTGTTAAACTCAACTACATATTTGTTGATTCATTGACCATTCTTCATAGTCAACTGGTCTAGCTGGTGCTCTGCATCTCCCACTGGATTATGGGGTCCAAAGTTGGTCTGGAGTTCCTGAATAAACTCCTTATAATTGTTTATTCACAAGGGGTGGAAGTCAGGATCTTCAGTAAGAAGGAGGTCAGGCTCAAACCATTCCAATGCCATGCCCTTAAAGTAGGACTGAGCATAAGTAATCTTGGCTCAGTCATTGGCAAAGGCTTTGGGATGATCCTGTTACAAACGCTATTGTGCAGTCACCTGACAAGCATGTGACCGTGGGACTTCATTGCCAAACAAGGACAAACCCTAGGTTATGGTTAAGCATATTTAATATTCTATTGCTGTATGGTTGGGAACACAGCTTATGGTTGGATCTAGCATCTCAGATGACAGATTGCATCTCCCGATCGAATCTCCGATGAATCTGATCTCGATCCAGAAGAGGGTCAGATCTGATCGTGGCAGAACTCTAGATGGGATCTCCTCGGCCTCATGGTTGAGGGTATGGTTTAATCTCCGCTATCCCTGACTGGCTATTTAATATAGAACCCTTCCCTTTCATTCTACACTACCTCTCCCACATCCATCCCTTATCTGCATGGCTTGTTTAGTCATATTCTCAGTAAGCACACCCTATGCCCAATTACCCTATTTAGATATTCCCTCTGCCCTGGACTTGGTCCATGCGCATCTGGGACTAGTATATATAGTAGTGCAGTTTCTGTCTCAAGACCCTCAGTCTTGAGCACTTGTATCTTATGCCTTAGTTGGTAATCAAGTGGCTACTCGTCTCCTGGCTTGTCTCTCTTTTACATTGCTGTCATTCATTATCCAACGTCGTCAACCATAGCATCAAGCCAGCCCCTACTTTAGGGTTAGGATCAAACCAAGCCTTATCGAACTGAAGTAACTGTCACCGGCCCAAACATCAGGAAGTGTCACTGTCTGATTGTGGAAGCCAGAACGTAACACTTGCTCAAGACTACCAATACTGGTCTTTGGGTATCAGAAGAAAATGTTAACCGGTGAATGCCTCATTCTTTCAGGGCGTTCATGTCATTACAGAGAAAAGATATAAAAGAAACAGTAATGGCTTGGGACCTCAGCAGGTCGCTTAAACTGCTAGACATTTAGGAGGATTCATGCCGTTCGAACCGGTAGTTTACATGGACCTGAGTATGTCCCTAAACTACTGCCATGGACCTTAGCATGTCCTTAAACTGTTACAGAGTTGTGGGTCATCCTGAGAAACCCTCGTTGATGTGGTGGTGCGGCTCATGGACCTTAATACGTCCTAAAACTGTTAGTTGACCTAAGCATGTCGTTAAAAGGTTTCGGACACAGGGAAACTGGTTCGTAAGGGAGTGGGTCACTCGACAAGACCTCGGTGCCCTTTGTGCATCGTTAGATATGGGCACATCACTAAAAGGCCTCGGTACCTTTTGTATCGTTAGGATCTTAGGTATATCTTTAAACTGCCTCTTCTTTCCCCCTCTCCCTTTGTTTTCAGGTGTCGTATAACCCCAGTTATCTTGAGGCTGCAGAACATTGAAAAGCGATGAAGCCAAAACTGTCATAAGGCCAGAGATTGTCACGAACTGGAAGTCAATCGTTTAGCAAGAATAGTATATAAAGAAGAAATCCTAGGTCCGTTGTGGGTGGCAATGAGTAAAACCCTCTTGGGATGCATTTAGCATCATCGTGGTTCTTTTTGGAAAATCAGTAACCTCTGAAGTAGTCCTCTGGAAGGATGAAACAACGTTGAAGAATGTCATCAAACTGAAGTCTATCGTTTAACCGAGTTCAATGGAACAAGAAAGCACACCAATCGTTTTAGGTCTTGGGCAAAGCTTTTAGGCTTTCGCTGCCGTTTGAGGTTTTGTCTACAGATCGATTATCGTTTTCAGGTATCGTCAAACCGTTGGGTCAAAATCGTCTAGGAGTTTTACGGTGTCTCATAACCATTGGTTGAACCGATCGTTTAGGTAAACCGAGAAGTTCTAAAACTAAAGTAATCTGGAAGCAAGGACTCATGATGTCAATGGAAAGTTATTCAATGAAGTTGATCGAAAGATTTCCCTATAGGATGATCGAAATAGGACCAAGAAACTTTTCGGAAGATTAAAGTCTTTGTCAAGGATGAACAGACTGCGATGTCTATAAACTAGGTAGGACTGCGACGTCATTAAACTATGCAGCGCTTTATCTGGAATTAGTGTCAAGATTGGATTCAGAAGATCGATGAACATGACTAGTGATATCACCTCGATGCGTAACCAATCGTACTGTGAAGATCTGGGAAGATATGCGATGGTTTACTCTGGTCCAATCAAGATATTATATTTCAGGTATCAAGGGTCCGAAATGACATTAAACTATCTAGTAGATGAACTCAGACGAAAGTGATTGAGCCTCGGCTCTCATGAGTAGAAAGGAAGTAATCGAAAGTCAAGGAAGTCTCTTAGTAAGCAGACGAAAGGGTTAAAATCCGAGTAGACACAGAACAGAGCAAATCGTAATCTGTGAAGAAAGAATTTAGAAGAAACCAGAAGATCGATGATAATGACAAAGCAAGCGTAACCAATTGTAGAAGTTTTGGAGGATATTTGATGGTTCACTCTTGGTGGATTCTAGATTTTATTTGCAGATATTGGAAATCAAGTCAAGAACGAAACAGGAGAATTTCTAGCAGGAAACTCGGGTGGTTTATTCTATCGAGAACACCATATGAAGATTGATAAGAAAAGAAGTCTATTCGCTAGAAAGGTCACCCCTGAAGAGGGGATGATGTCAAGTTCAAGATTGGGTTTTATCAGATTAGTATTCAAGCCGTGGACATGAAGAGAAACGGTCAAGTCTAAACGAAGATAATTGAAGAAAGTCGTATCCGAGATGATATAAAACTAAAGTTTGCAGTTCTACATCTGTGTTATCAAAAGTAATCTCTAGAATGAAAATCGTCAAGTACAAAGTTGAAGAAATCACAGCGTCATGCTTTGTTGGATTTGTTTTACCGGATATCAAAGAGCGCAAGTACTCAACAATGGAAGATGACTAATAGTTCACAAGGATCCATTTACAAGAATTTTCAATCGCGAAGTTTAATCGAAGAAGATAGGAAAGTTGCTAAGTTATCATCGTCGATTCGCTGTCTACCCACCTGATCTATTCCCTGCAAGAAGTGATAGTGGGTTCAGTAGCTGCAGAGAGTTTCATTATACCCAGGGGCGAAGCAATAATCCGAAGATAATCAAAAGAGTTTCAAGAGCGAAGTTTTCAAGGATCGGACCGAGATGTCCTTAAACTATTGTATGGTCCTAAGCACAACTATAAACTGTTTTGGTGTTATGGGTTATCCTATGAAACCCTTAGTCCGTAACGACTTAAAACTATTTGTTTGTATTTGTATAGGTGGACCGTGATGTCCTAAAACTATGTGGCTGCGGTGCCTGGTTGAAACATACCAGATATTTATGAAGAACAAGGAAGATATTGGTTGCAAATCGTTCAAAAACGTCGAAATTTTTTTCCAATCTGTCATTTCATTTCCAAATCGCATCAGTCAAGCAGATGTGTATTTCGTCGGGACGATGAAATCTGAAGAGGGGATAGTAGAGATAGGTGAACATAGTGAACATTCCCCCCTCTTCTAGGCAGATCTTCTAGGAAGACGAGTTAGACGAGTCAACGAAGTTGACGAAGAGCAACTAATCAAGAATAATATTTTTTGTGTTTTTCTTTTTCTTTTCCTTTCACTGTATTTCTAGACTTTCTTTATTTTCAGCAAGACCTACACCGATGATGGGTATCAAGACCTTATATGAAAAGGCAAAGCAAAAGTTGGTGATCCAAAGTCTCACCCTTGAAGAGGGGATAGTGTTACAAACGCTATCATGCAGTCACCTGACAAGCATGTGACCGTGGGACTTCATTGCCAAACAAGGACAAACCCTAGGTTATGGTTAAGCATATTTAATATTCTATTGCTGTATGGTTGGGAACACAGCTTATGGTTGGATCTAGCATCTCAGATGACAGATTGCATCTTTCGATCGGATCTCCGATGAATCTGATCTCGATCCAGAAGAGGGTCAGATCTGATCGTGGCAGAACTCTAGATGGGATCTTCTCGGCCTCATGGTTGAGGGTATGGTTTAATCTCCACTATCCCTGACCGGCTATTTAATATAGAACCCTTCCCTTTCATTCTACACTACCTCTCCCACATCCATCCCTTATCCGCATGGCTTGTTTAGTCATATTCTCAGTAAGCACACCCTATGCCCAATTACCCTATTTAGATATTCCCTCTGCCCTGGACTTGGTCCATGCGCATCTGGGACTAGTATATATAGTAGTGCAGTTTCTATCTCAAGACCCTCAGTCTTGAGCACTTGTATCTTATGCCTTAGTTGGTAATCAAGTGGCTACTCGTCTCCTGGCTTGTCTCTCTTTTACATTGCTGTCATTCATTATCCAACGTCGTCAACCATAGCATCAAGCCAGCCCCTACTTTAGGGTTAGGATCAAACCAAGCCTTATCGAACCGAAGTAACCGTCACCAGCCCAAACATTAGGAAGTGTCACTGTCTAATTATGGAAGCCAGAACGTAACAGATCCTGGAAATTTAATTCACACTGCACTAGAAAAATGCAGAGCTTCCAGGGATCAGTTCTATCAAACTGGTCCAGTTCCCATACTTTGATATGCTGCAATATTTCAGGGGTACAACAGGAAGAGTGAGCTAATCCACAGATGGTGCTAGCGAGATCAGTGATAATGTCATGGTGAATGGAAAGAGGTTTTGGGTCTGGAAAAGATTCAGGGTCATCCTCTGGAATATCAGAATACTCATCAGAGGGGTCATCTCTGGGTTCATCTGGTACTCCTGGCTGGGCACCATGATTGTCAGGGATGTGGGGAGGTTGAGGAACCTTGGAACCATCAGGGGCTTCATTAACTTGAGTGCTAGATGTGAATAAGTGGGAGAGAGCAGGAGCCTGTGAGGCCAAGCCTGGTGCATAGTGAGCAGAGAAGCTCTTAAACTGATTTAGGACAGTGCAGAAGCGAGCTCTGATTACACAGATAGACATGATAGCAGTACCAGCACAAGTGAGAGTTTGAATATACTGTTATAACTGTTTTGATGTACTTTGGGGGTACTCCAGATAACTCTGGAGTGGATGGGGCTTGGCTTCACCTTATGTGGTGTGCCCTTATGCTAGTACCAAGTACCTCAATTTATGGAGGGGTTGGAAACTATCAGAGGTCTGAAATTGACCATAGAGCTTTTTCCCAACAAGAGGTACAATATCAAGTCATGAGGCAGGAGGGGTCTGGGGGGATCATAACATTGTATTATGGTTGATATTTAAACTAAAGTACAAGATACTGAACTCCAGTACTTATACCTCAGGGAGACAGATTATCTAAGGAGGAAACAGAGATATAAAAGAAGTTGTCTCGTAAGTAAAGCAGGTACCAATGCATCCTGGATACAAATGGAGATGTCAGAGAAGACAACGTCAAATAATGTCAAACTAAAACTAAGTAATGACAGGGAGAAGTGTGGCACAAAGGAACAGAAACAGAAAGTGAGGTCAGAGGAACAACAGAGTTATATTGGAATGATATGGAGTTAGTATAGGTAAAGTTGTAATCAATCATTAGGTAGGAGAAGACAAAGGTAAAGGGAACTAGGAAACATGCAGCTTAAAGCATAAAAGCAACCGGAGTTGCATCGGAGACATAGCAGAGTTGACCTGTTGGCATGGAATGTGACAGAACACCAGAAAGTGCAAGGGTGCACCACATAAGGTGAAGCCAAGTTCCATTTGATTATTGAAACCCTTCCTAGCTTTCTCTGGAGCCCTTTGGAGTTATAACCTTCCTTCAGCATCAAGGGTTTCATTCAGAAAGGAACTGGTTTTAAAAGTATACTTGTACTGGTATAGGTTTTAACAGTATCTTTCTGCTGGGCTAAGTTTTAACAGACAGCACAAGAGCAAGCTCTAGTTACACAGATAGACATAATAGCAGTACCAGCACAAGTGGGAGTTTGAATATACTGTTATAAAGTTGCAATGTACTCAGGGATACTCCAGATAACTTCAGAGTGGATGGGGCTTGGCTTCACCTTATATGGCATACCCTTATGCTAGTACCAGGTGCCCCAATTTATAGAAGGGTTGGAAACTGTCAGAGGTCCAGGATAGGCTATAGGGCTTTTCCAACAAGAGATATAACATCAAGTTGTAAAGTAAGTCCTGGAACTTAGTGTAGGGTATGATATCAAGTTATGAAGCAGAAGGGGGTCAAAGAGAATTGTAACATCATGTTATGGTTGATATTAAAACTGAGGTACAAGATACAGAGCTATAGTACTTATATCTCAGAGAGGCCAATTATCTAAGAAGGAAACAAAGATATAAAAGAAGTTGTCTCATAAGTGAAGCAGGTGCCAATGCATCCTGGATATGAATGGAGATGTCAAAGGAGACAACATCAAATAATGTCAAACTGAAAACTAAATGATGACAGGAAGAGGCAAGGCAGAAAGGAACAGGAACAGAAAGTGAGATTGGAGAAACTACAGAGTTGTATCAGAATGGTACAGAGTTCGCATAGGTAAAGTTATAATCAACATTAGATAGAAAAAGACAGAGGGAAAGGAAACTAGAAAATATGCAGCTTAAAGCATGAAAGCAACTGGAGTTGCACTGGAGACATAGCAGAGTTGACCCATTGGCATAGGATATAACACAAATACTCTCAATAGGGATAAGGGGGATTGCTTCTTGCAATAGCTACCTATACTTGGCTGGTACCTGTAAATGTTTGATAGTCTTCTTGACTCTGTCATATTCTGTATCTCTGACTCAATTCCAACTCCATCCTAACCTGGCTTATGATTGGTCCTTGTACCTAGTAAGCTACTCTAGCCCTCTGACTCCCCTTCAGGCAACTCTGGCCCTCTGTCACCATTCTAGTCTGCACCAGCTATGCATATACACTTCCTGCCCCTCCATTAGTATATATGCACCCCTGGCCCTCTGCTCCTGCTCTGCCCTATTCTATTTTCAGTCTATCTCTATTCCAGTTAAGTACTACCTTAGTTCCATTTTGTTATCTCCAGACCATCCTGATATAACTCCATTACCATTCCCACTCTCAGTTATCATTACCATCATTGTCACTATTCCTGTTTTATTCCTGTTCCTTGCTTCCCCTTGTTTCATCATATTATCCTTCAGTTTCAGTCTGATATGATTGGACATTATCTTCCCTGATATCTTCATTTGTTTCTTAGATATTTAGACATCTGCTTTACTTCTGAGTTTGCACCTGTCTCACTTCACTATACTCCTAGATAGTTTTGCCTCTCTGAGGTATAAGTACTGTAGTTTTGTATCTTGTACTTTAGTAGAAATATCAACATAAATACCCCCTTGTCTTTGTTCTCACTCTGCTTGAGCCCTTGAGCTCACTCTGACCCTCCAGGTTACTCTGGAGAACCTCCAGGACCAAGCAATATCCTTGAAGATGTCATAAGGTCCCACCCCCATGACTAGGCTTGACTCTCCTTATCCTGCCTGTCCCTTCTATTAAGCACCAAGATAGTCCTCTTCTCCATTTCCAACATCTATGTAAATCAGAACACTGAAAAGTGCAAGGACACACCACATAAGGTGAAGCCAAGTCCCATTTGATCAATAAAACCCTTCCTAGATTCCTCTAGAGCCCTCCAGAGTTATGACCTTCCTTTATCATCAAGAATTTCATTAAGAAAGAAACTGGTTTTAACAGACTCATATTATCTATAATTGTCTACTGCCCTGGTGGACATATCTTGTGCAGACCAGGTTTCAAGTCTTTGTCAAGTAATATGTATTCTATTATAGTTTGCTTTTTCATTTTTCTGATCATGTGACTTTATCTTATCTTTTCATGTGGTTATCTAATCTTTTATCTTATCAGGTCATGTGATGGGTCACATGACAGGTCTAGACCCAGGGCATAGGATTAACCTCATGTCTTCAGACCATTTTTCATTTCTGTCTTTCTTCCATTTTAGAAGCCTTGTTCCCTTCAGCCAATTGGCTATTCTCATGAGTGCTTCTCTTCCATTTGATGGTGCCTCAGGGTCTGTGGGAATTCTCCCATCAGGGTCTTGGTCTGTGCGCCATTCTATACTGTATAAATACTGTAGCATTAGCATGTCTCAAGCCCCAATCTTGAGCACTTGTATCTTTACTGCAGGTGGCCTCACTAGTGGCTCCTTATTCATTCATCCTTTGCTTTACCCTTGATTGGGTTGTGATTCATCTCATCGCATATATTCAAAACTGACTATGTAGTATATTTTTTGCATAAGAGCTTGCTGCTACTGCTGAATAAGAGAGATTTATTCTAATTCTAACTCCATCTGAGGATACTTGTTATAAACAAACAGTTCACTAGCAGAAGAGTCACATGACAAGCACATGACTATGAAACTTTATTGCCAAACAAGAATAAACCCTAGGATATGGTTGAGTTGTTCTTTAGAGTATTTCCCTGGGGTTTGGGCACAGCTTATATGATTAGATCTAGTATCTCAGATAACAGAGTCATCTCCCAATCTAATCTCTGATGAATCTGGATCTTGATCTAGATAAGGGTCTGATCTAATCATGGCAGATCTCTAGATGGGATCTTTTTAGCCTCATGGCTAAGGGTATGGTTTAATCTTCACTTACCCTAAACTATAACTTCCATTCTACATAGCCTCTCCCTTGATACACCCCTTTACTATATGGCCCATTTGATCATACCCTTTACCCTTACTCTATGCCCTATTTCCTTATTTAGTATTTGTGCTGAAGTCACTGGTGGTCTGTGCATACCTGGGATTAGTATAAGTAGTTAAGTAGTTCCTGTGTTAAGGCTTCCCAGCCTTAACCACTTTGTTTCTCTTGTACATTGTCCCTTAGGTATTGCCTTGCAATATAAACTATCCTTTGGTCATTAACTTGTGCTATGGTTCCTCAGACTTTGCTACTCTGAGTCCTTTGCCTCTCTCTATTCTAACTAACTCCAACAACAATACCAATGCATCCCCTCAAGGCCATATCATCACTGTTTTGGGTTAGCATGAGTTGTCTCAGAAATCAACATCATAACAGTACTTCTTCTACTAATAAGCTTTTGTGGCTAGTGACTCTAACTAGACATGGATAAAAGGAAGGGATAAGCCTAGTCAAGACTGTAAAGAGATAAACTCCAGCCAGGCCTTAAGGAAAAACCTTCAAGAGATCACTTGTAAAAGCCCAAAGCTCAAGTGACAAAGACTAGAGAGCCAGCTCTCTATACTCTTGCCCTTATATATTGTCTAAGGACTACTGCTGACTAATACATAAGCTACTAATCAGGAAATGCCCCAAACTCTGGGCTAATAGATAAGGACAGGAATGAGGGAAAAGCATGGAGCAGATATAAAGGAATATCAGCAAAGGGCAGGTGTGAATATAAAGGGAGAATGAAAGAGAAGACTTCTATGAAATGGAAGTGCAGGGTCAGAGGTACTTGCACCATGAGGATGAAGATCTCTGCCACAGATGAGATCCAATATAAGATCTGCTACAGATACATCTAGATAAAATCCAGATTCAGATCAGATTCAAATGAGATCCATGGAGATTAGATAAAGGGCAGTTCCCAGGAAGATCCAGGGAAGATCCATATCAGGTGACTAACTATTACATGACCACTGCTGGGAAAAAGGATAATAAATACTCTTAAAGGATTGGAAACACAGACTAGAGTTATGCCAAAATGGATTATCTTGTACACAATCATGTATTGTTATGTAACCAGTTCTGGTGCTAAAGTGTCACTTTATAACAGATAGTGAAAAGACAAAGCAATAAACTTAGAGGAAGAAGGAACCTCTAAGGAGCCAGACTGCCTGAATGATTCATATATTGGCAAGGGTACCAACTAAAGTATATCAATAGGTAATTAAGGCTGGAAAGCCTTAATCAAGGAACTATCTACTATATATACTATATGGGATGACACACAAACCATCAGAGCAAAGGACTAATAACTAAATAAGGAAATGGGGCATAGGGCATGCTAACTGAGAATATAACCAAGTGGTCATGTGGAATAAATGTGTATGAAGAGACTATAAAGAATGAAAGGTAAGGGTTTCAGAGTAAGTGAAGATTAAACCATGCCCTTAATCATGAGGCCAAGAAGATCCCATCTAGAGATCTGCCATGATCAGATCTAACTCTTATCTAGATCTAGATCCAGATTCATCAGAGATTAGATTGGAAGAGTATCTGTCATTTAAGATACTAGATCTAATTATAAGCTGTGCCCATAAATCCAAGTGGAACTCTGAAATGTGACTTAACCATATCCTAGGGTTTGACCTTGTATGGCATAGGATTCTCATGATTACATGCTTGATCATGTGACACTTGTGCTTCTGAACTTGTCATTTATAACAATTAGGTAGTTTCTGTTTCTGAAGTGCATTTCTTTATTCTATGTTGCTATGTTGATTTAGAATGCTGATTTTAATCCAGGCCAGGAATTGCAACATTTAAACTTGGCCAAGAGCATCTGAATGGGATTTTACTGGACATTGGTTATTGCTATGGGTAAACCTACCCTGTAAGTTATTTCTTAAAAATACTGATGAGACAAATGCACTAGTTGTACAAGATGCAAGGAGAGCCATGGCAGATGGCTTCCCACTTAGGAACATCATGACCAATGATTTAAAGACAGGTCATAATGTCACAACTATGTTGATTATGTTGAAAAAGAATATTATGTAGAGCTAAGTGGAATTATAATAACCTATGAGAACCTCAGTAGATGTCAAGCTGCTGATATTAGAAGTACTACCTATGAGAACTATAGTAGGTTAATATAGTAGCAAATGCCTATAAAAATAGGGTAGATGTCAAGCTACTGAGGACATAAACTAGAAAATGGTACGAAGTGTATGCTCTAGGCTTATGTAAGGATTACCATAAATGGAAAGCTAAAGCGTGCTGGTCAAGTTGTCTGATACCTGTCAAGAGTTTCATCACTTGGGCTATTCCCTCTTCAATACAACGCCAGAAATATACCCAATCAGCTTTGTTCCTGGAGACGTGTTTGACCCAGAAATATTGCAAATGGTTCCTTCTTTTGATGAATCCCCCTTGGGAGAGAAGCCAGACCTGGCCACACGCGCTAGTTAAAGTCTACGTAAAGATTCAGAGAGACTAGGATGGCTATGAGTGGTTATCATGAGCTCCGACTGCAGCACAATTCTCAAATACGAGCCAGTAACTGAAATCCAATTGGACCACAGGCGCGAGACAGCATCAGACATTCGAGGCGTTCCTATACCTACACTTCCGAGCACCATGCCCTACCACTAACTGTGTGACCGGGTTAAGTAGCGACTTAGCGTTGAATGGAAAAGCGAGTTGGAAAGGGTGAAAGCTAATTGGTTTTTAGGCAAGTGAAGATAAATATGTAACTAAATGGGCGAGCGCCTGTCACTTCGGTGCGAGGGTAGCTTTGGTCAAGCGCAGAACAAAAAAATGGGTCGATATTCACGGGACTATAGCTGTAATGTGAGGGGGCATATGACAAATTACGAGGGGGAAAGGAAAAAAAAGAGAAAGGAATTGACAAAGGAAAACAGTGAAGGAGGGGATGGGAACAGGGATGTTGCAGAAAGTCGACATTGCAAAAAGGATTGGGGCTCGCAGACGTTCGAGTGGAGAGCCGCTGCGCGATGTTGTCAGCTCTTGTAAGCGTCATCGGTGGTCAGCGGGCGAACAATCCTTACATTTTGAAGCCCTGAACGCGCGGTATAGGACCTGCTTCCGCTTGAATTCGTTTTCTCTCAACACCCGAGATATCCAAACTATCATCCGGAAATGATGAACGGAGCACTGAACTGGTAATCACCGCTCACTGGTATATAACTAGATGTTTCTACCTGCGGTGAGACCAAACACATGAGCATATTCCGGCTCTGCGTCAGAAATATGCGTGCGACACCTTCCAGCTGTGTACAAATTCACCAGTCCTGTATCGCGACTTGGACGAGAAAGCTTTCCTTCTCGGTCGTATTTTTTCTTCTCCTGCGTAGATACTGGTGGAAGAGGTTTCTACCTGTAGTCCATTTTGTACCGGAAACGGGCAGTTACTTCGGAAAAGGGACTTTTATCCTTATTTTGATATAGTTTCGCTAAGTCGGCGAGGTCATTCTAGGCTAACCTTGGATACTGTTCTTGACCAGTGGAATATCAATTATGTAAGGAACCGTGTCCGAGGGGTCATGGTGATGTCCACGCACTGACGACGGAAGGAGACAGAGAATTGTCTCCAAGGTACGTCATGCCATCTGCGCAGTCAGAGTTGGACTCAATTGAGGTCGGCAGACTCGATGACACGAGCAACGAAATGAGCAGAGCAACGACTAATTAAAAGTCGAAACACGTACGATCAGAATTCTCCCCATGGGCGAAACAAACGAGCAAGATCAGCCACGCAGAATACCATGTTGATGCTAGAACACATGCAATAAGCTCTCAACACCGCGGAGCTGGACTGGAACACACGCAATGAGCTACGCGATGTAGGTTAGCGGTGTCTAGGGAAGATAAAATGAAAAGGAGGGCACCCACCTCTCAACACCGCGGAGCGGGATGAGAGGTGGGGCAACGAAGCGGTTGAACATTAATTAAAGGTTTGTGTTCCAAATGTTACGAGTCTGGCACGGATGCCGTTGACATCATATTTCAACAGACCAACGTCCGTGTCCACAAAAATACCATGTCTGAACCATGATAGGCTGGTCAGGTTGCGGTTGTTGCAGCGTTGGAATTAAGCATGAACTTGCCGGATGTATACGCCCTCCTCAACAAGAAGAAAGCCTATGTGTCCTCTTGACCCCAGCCTCGAGTACCTTTGACGTGACTCGCTCGCTTCAGTACATACTGCTTGAAAGAGGTGTTCCTTATACTTTCTTGACCAACATCGACAGTGAGGGTTGAACTATCGTCAACACTGCAGGATGATGTCGTCCTCGTTACAGGTGGTCAACGTCAGTGTCATTGATGCCGACTCTGCCACGTTTCCAGAACCTTTTCGTCCCTTTCTCTCTGGCGACTTGATGGTGTCGGCACACAGATACCCTCCGCCTTGACGAATGTGCAAGCTAGTTTGTATTCCAATGACACCCGCGCTCACCCACTTTCCTCACTCGTTGATCCCAACGTGTGAGAGTGAGTTTTATGTTCTGTCATTCTTATATCTTACGTATAGGCCTTGGCTTACCTGTCTAGGGATAACAGATGGGATTGATGGGACGCCATGGCACACCCGACAACACTCATGACATTCTTCATCAGGGCAATATGTGCCGAAGTGTGACTCAACGGCTGTAGTACCCCCGAGGAACACATGTTCATACGGGCAAGCGGGGTTTCTCTGAGAACGCTAATGTACTAGGTCCGAGTCGGGAGGGCATAAGATGAGACTTCAGGTGACTTTCGCATCATTCCCTTCTCTTCGCTTGAACAACAGCATCCTCATCCATGCTACGTGCGCTCATTTGCTTAGTCTTTGTCGGCATTGCCTGGGCCAGTCTCACCGGACCGCTCCAGTCTCGGCAAATACCTCCGGGAACTGATGGACCCACTAATGCATCCTGTTTGTCCCTCCGGAACAGCTGCAACGCAAACACTGTCGACCTTCACAACTTCTATAGCTATGTTCCATGCATAATGCTCACCACCTGCATGCAGGGCACCGAGAATCCTGCGCAGGTTTTGCAATCAAGCGGCGCTCCTGCCAATCAACCCCACCTTACAGAAGAGGTGAGCGTCTTTACCCCGGCCAACCTATAATCAATTTATGTTCCAAATCTCTAGACTTTTTATTCCATGTCTGGCGGGAACCCGTCCATGACTCAGCAGAACTATATTGATGCCTACTACGGTGCGATCTCGCAGACACCCAATGGTACATACCCAGACAAGTAGGTCCTCGTAGATCATGTTTCGCCAACGCATATACTAAATCGACTCGAGTGTTTCTTATATCATCGGTCAGTGGCAAGCCATCGCTGCATGGACCGGCTACTGTGAAACGTTGAATATCCCCTACAGTAACTTTTCAGTACGAATCGCCGGTGTTAATTTGACGGGACGCGTCCCTGATATCCTCTCTAGGACTGGCTGGAGTATTCCTCTGTTCCTGGGGTTTGCCCTGCCGTAGCTTCATGCAACTCAGCCCTCGCAGGCACCGTCAAGCCTTGTGTCCCGCAACCCATCACCGACAATGGCTCATGCGCCGAAGTGGCGGCGCAGTGCGAGCTTTGGGTTACTTTAGGCCTGTTCCAGAACGAGTATTGTGTACTCGCAAGCTTTTGTTATGCATGGAGCAACACAGATGTTCTTCTCCTGGACTTATACCCGTCTAATATTACGGCTCCAAGTACCTCCCAGCAGGCCAGGTTGTCTGAAAGTGTATTCTATAACGTGACTGGCGGCGCGTCAACGATATCTCAGCAAAATGCCATCGATGCTTATTATGGGGCTTTGGTATGCCATCAACTTTATTCGTTGGCTATCCTTTTTGATCCATCTCTCTCCAAGACCCACACGTGGGTGTCTGCGGGTGGATCCTTTGGATCGGAAAAGCCCGTACAGACGAACAACAGTGGCCCATATCCCACCTCGTACGAAACAGTGTCTTTCTTTCCAGGCATGTGCAGTCGAAACTGACCCCGCCTTACTTCATAGATCCCAATATGTGATCGACTTCTGGAGCCGTATCAGCGCGTGGACCGGGTATTGCGACACTGGCGACATCCCATACGCGAACCTCGCCGACTATCTCTCGTATGCCGCGGGGAGCAACAGTCATCCGTCTTGTTGATCAGCACACGCACTCTAACCCTCTGTGGGAATGGCGGTGACTAGGTCCCGTACGGTCCTGGTCCGCGTGTTCGCCGATAAGGTCAAACCGAGACTTGTTTTTGCTAGTAAGAGTCACGATACTTCGGAACTTCTTCTCCTGGCTCTACACTTTTTCGTTCTATTTTATTCCCAGGTTGGACAGTTTTCTGCTGGAACATTGGATTGTCGCTTCGCCTTCTTGTTCTCTCTATGTTCCCGTGAACATTTGCGTGATGTAGTACGATCTGAAAATGATGTATGCCTTAAAACCCTTTTCATTTGGTGCCTGTAGGCTGTCGCACGTGGGGTACGAAGCCCATTAAGTTCAGTCAAATACCTACAAGCCCCTAATACTACCCGCCACGGTCTCGACTGCATTCTTGAGACAATGCGCCTCCCGCACGACGCTGTCGTTTTCATCCTCGGCACACTCAGCAATGAACGTCGCTGTTTCACTGACGAATCCTATTTAGTTAGAGGAGGGGAGAGTCGAATATTGAGTTGGGATGGCGAAACGATGGCATGAAGACGCACCAATCAATTTGCCTCCCTCGGCTTTCCACACCCTTGTCGTACACTCCAGCGCTAGTATACGTACGCGAGCATCCTCGGAACGCGTGTGCATGAGGAGATCGAGATTGATGCGCTTGAGTAGGTCAGAGGACATGTTCGGAACGAGAGCGACTACGGAAAGGATACAAGAAACTAGACATTGTCGCGGTGTGTTTGGCCATTGTGGGACCTCCGAAGAAGTTGCCACCATGGACGACGACGGCGTGAGCAGGTGCACGGCAATTGGGACTTGTGATAGCACATGCGGAATGAGCATAGACAACTTGTCCTCATGCCAGAAAACTGGAAATAATAATAATAGTGAAGAATCAGTTAAGTTGGAGACGATCTACCAGTTGAATCGTACCACCGTCATCAGTTTCAAGGGACTTGGTCAGCACAGCGATGACACCCGACCATAGCGCGAAGTCCGTTGGAGTGGTTTTCGTCGAGGGAGAGGAACTGAAGGATTGCAATACCTCTGTGAGAGGACGCAACAGTGTGGACATGTACGGATTCATCAATCCCTGTGAATAATTAACCGGACGATCAACATGCCGTAGATCATTCCCTTGTGACACACCTTGAAGTAGTCAAGCAGGGCAGTGTACACATGGCAGAAGGCAATCCTCCTCTCGTCTGTCGCTGTGGTTGCCCAAAGTGGACCCGTCATACGCCAGATTTATATCAACCCTGAACCTCCACGTACCTTTTTCGTCTGCGAACGCCCAGTCATGCATACGTCGGAACAGAGGTTTGAACGCGCTGTCGTTAAGCTTCGCGACGAGCTCCGTGAAAGCCGATATCACTTGAGGTTCGCCCTGCCAGGAAAATCCACCGGGTTAGAACCTTGCGATCCTCCACATGCAGATATAACAAAAGAACACTAACCTCGGTGGAGCCAAATACCATATTCACGTCCAACGCCTCCATAAAGACCTTGAATATCGGCCGCAAGTTGTCCAAAACTTCTGATCGGGGAGCAGCGTGTAGAGCCCTCTTGAATAGCACAAAGTATCCAACCATGCCACGGATGTCCTCCTGATGTACCGTCTCGTCATCGTCTCACACTAGGCTTCCAGTCATGCCGCGCACCTTTGTCTGCGTTTTGTTCACGCTGGGCCAAAGCTCACACAACACAGGAAGTAACACCTCGGCCGATATTCGTTTCGAAATCGCCTTTGTCAGTCTAGTGAGGAGATTGTGCTGTGTGGGCGACGTAGCGCTGTGATCAACATAGAGCTCTGCTATCTCGGTCAGCTCCTTTGCCCCGTAGAAAGCGGGTAGGGACGACAGTAGACTTTGCAGGGTTGCAAGTGCAGCTCCCTCTACGTCAGCAAGTTCTGAAGATCCAGTGAGCAGTAAGCAAAATGGTGTCAGTGTCATACAAGACGCACGCATTTTCCCTTTGAGACCCTCACGAAGGATCGATATACATTCTTGTGTGATATCTCTGAAGTGAGGGATGATCCGTGGCCCGAGCGCAGCACTTATCCAACCACATCAGCCTTGATACACGAGAGAATGATACAATGACTTACACATAGCATGACAAAACAGACACCCCCGCTGCGGCGGATGTTCGCGAACGCACCACCTTGAGTATGTGTGGCAGGGTGGAGATGAGCGCATTCTCTTCTCCATTACAACATGTGGATCCCAACGCCCTTAACGCTGCGAGCGCAGATTCGACCAAGGAACCAGCGGACTGGCGTTCGATGATATCCCGGATGCGGTTGATAAGCTCAATGATCATGGCTTGACACTCCTCACGCAGTCTTTCGGTGATAAGTGGAATTCTAGTAGAAACGACACCGAGTGCCCCCGCTTTAATCTGGTACGAGATCGTCCGCCCACGGTCACTAAGCGAGAGAAAAAAAAATAAACAAATAAAACGCACTCTGGTGTCCTCGAACATCAACATCACACGACCTGCGACCAGGAATTCTCTGGCGGAGATGACATTCATGACACGGTCGATAGCGGCCTGAGCCACGACGATGATCATGGCCAACTCGCTTTGCGAGGCGTCGCCAGTTGGAGGCGTGGCAAGATCCAAAAGATGGGTGATAATGTCTGTAGTGCTACCACCCTCTCCGCTGTTGGGCGCATCCGACTCCGGTGGTGTCAAAGCCGTGCCTACGAACAGAATAAGTGCTTGTATGCGGCGTTTCAGCGTAGCAGAAGTAGATGATGAGCGTTCCCCGTCCCTGCAACGTGAACTCAGTAACCGCGATGAAATCGAGTGGAAGGGACCTTCGATATTCACCGAGCATGATCCAAAAACGCAAACCCAGCACTTTCGGGTACTATAAGCTGGGATCTGAGTCGTAAGCACTCCTTCAATACCTCCGTGAGAACCTGTAATAGGCCTTGAATCATTACCATGTGAATTGAATGCGAGAACTCACGAATAGTTGGTGTGGGCGATCGAAATGCCGTAGCAACAACGCAGGGAGAGTGAGCGCATTTTGTGCTTCTTCCAGAGTCTGACGGCTCACACGATTGGCCACCTTGTCGACCAGAAGCATGCAGACCGGCGCCAAGAATATTTGTGCATCGAGAACCTCTACGAGATGCACGAAAAAGCTGGTTCCGCGGGTGAGCAAACGAGACACTCCCTTTCAGAGAGGACACACTTTTGCCGCCGATGGCGGGGAATATGGTTTGATGCATCCGTAAAGATGCGCAAGAAATCCCTCGCCCCAATGTGCAAGTCAAGGCCACCCAAATGTTGTGTTTTCAAGGACGACACCATCACCGGTACAATGTTATTGATAGTCTGCGCCAAATCCTTGGGCTGGTCAATCAAAGAACAAACGAACGCGAACTTACGTTTTGGACAACTCTGAAGCTGTACATATCATCTCGATGGAAGACGTTGGATCCCATGAACGTAAAGATGGGCATAATGTTGTGAAGGACGGATTCAGGGCTGAGTCGTGCCAGGTTCGCCATCAAGAGCAAAGCCTCGTTGAATGTTTGGGGATTATCGGTAACTGTCAAGTGGAACTCATAATTTGACGTGTGAGAAAGGTACAAGTTAACCAACCCCTGACGAGTTCGACCAAAACATCCAAGCGAATGGGCCTTGCTGGGGGCTCCTGGTATAATGTCGTACGACGAAGGAGACCACACAAAAGAAATACTCACTGTGATTCTACTTGCACTCTTGTCTATCGCAGCCATCAGCATCTGGCTGACGTAGTTCGTGTCTGAAGGCCCCCAAAGGTCAGAGCGCACAATCTTATTCAGTGTCTCCAACAGGCTAGATACTAGGTCCAGAGACCCGGGGATCGCCGTCGTTCCAAGCACTTCAGCCAACAAACTCAACGGTTGAAGTTTGCTGACCTCGGAGGCATGTGGGATTCTGTAGAGGTCACTAGTCCGCACGCCTAGACAGTCATAATGGTCACGTACGGGTCCAACTTGGCACGCTTGTTCACTGGCGCCTCACTCTCGACCTGGTCAGGCCAAAATTGTATAAGGAGGTGGACGATCAACGCGACATCCCCAAGGAGCTTCCCAAGGAGTGCTCGGGACGCCAAATACTAAAGCACGATGAATAAGTGATCATAAAAAATACCCAATGGACGTTGACTCACTGCCTCACCACCTTCACTACTTGCTTGTAACAGGACTGTGCAAATCTCAGCACGCCTCTCAAGATCAAGATCTGTAAAGAGCCTCTGCTCGAGGGCATTCGCATAGAGCTCCCGCGCAGGCGCATCGGAGTCTGTCAGACCCTGATTAGTACACGCAATCAACATCGGTAGATCATACACACTGGAATGGAAATAAAATTGGAGTCCTGAGAGGAACACAGGCCATGTTTCGTTGTTATCCCGATTCCCGAGATCCGCCGAGGTAAGGCTCAAGAAACCCGCGATGACGAGTGAAACATATACCCCAATTGACGTTCCAAACATCTGCACAGTTGGGACAGGGTCTTGTATCAGGTCCTTCATGACCGGGAGTAACATGTGAGGCTTGGAGAAATCAGCGACACTCTCAATGGAGCGGAGTAGTGCAATTCGGACAGTTGGGAGGGGATGGCTAATGATATGCGAGAGCAAGAAGCACATGACCCGACGCCTATACCTGCACATAACTGTCAATAACAGATAGCAAATGGGTTTTGATGCTCCCCATACTTTGCATTCGAACCTCCAAAGTGCTGTTGATGGAATACCTGGATGTAGTCCGGATCTTGGATTAATTGCTCCCGGTTATCCATAAGAGCTTTCACATAGGTAGAAAGATCCTTGGTATCAACATATTGTAATTGAGCTGTCGCAGATTCGTAACCAATCCTTCACATGTACAATCCTGAGACTTACAGGAAGCTGATCCATACAAGGTGTCCAGACCATACACATACTCTTTCTTAGAGATAGTGCCAAGACGAGCGATACTCTCGAAGATCAAGCCGCGGTCCCGCTTGTCACTTCGTGCATCCAATAAAACAGCGATCAACGATGGAAGTACTGTCTGGAAATCAACAGCGCTCGCGCTGGACTGGCCACATATGAACGCAAGAACGTGTAAGAGGGTATGCGTTCTGACTCTCTGCAAAGAGGGAGAGGATGAAAAAAGAGTTCCAAGGAGGAAGGCGAGCGAGCTGTCTCTAAGGCTGAGAAATAGTGCTTGCAAAATGGATGTCGAGAGTGGCCTAGGTGAGGTACTAGCAGAGGCAGAAGCGAGGGCATATATTTCTTGCATCAAGGATACATAGCACTGAGTCGGGTCACTAGGAATCTGATCCACCTTTGGTGCATAAGATTGGCCAAGCAGAAGCACGAATCACGAGGCACATACCGGGGGAATTATTGAAAACCAGGATGCCAAGAACTCACGAGGAACAGGTAGAGTCGGGACCAGGACGAGGATCGAAGCTTGCAAGGCACGGATGGTGTTCCGTCCTCCTGGCTTGTTGATCACCATCATGCCTACCTGAGCTGCGTCCAACGCCTTACGCTATCGTGAACACCGAACTCTCAACGAGACGAGTAGAACGGACAAACCTCCAAACTCAAGTCATCACTTGCTTCCAGTGAAGTCAGGTGCATGGTCTCTATGAACCGATGGGCCAGCAAGACCTGTTGATCTCCCGATGCTCGTATAAGCAGCGCGCGGCAGACTAGATACGCCAGTGCTCGGGCATGCGAAACGGGATGATGTAATTTGGGAAGTAAAGCAGCAATGTCTTGGGTGCTGTTGCTTGAGATGAGAATGTTCTCTACGAACGGTCCCCACATTATCAAGTTTCTGCATGTTAAACCTGCAGAAACCCACTCACCCGCTATTTTGTCAGCTACACCAAGGTTGGCCTCGCATGTCTTTTCGCTGTCTCCATCAATGTTATCTTCGTCTGTCTCTAAGACTTCCTCGCCTAATAACGACGCTCGATCCCATATAGCCACGCAATCCCGCAACCATCCTGTCTGGAAGGCACTAGTCCCCTTGATAGTCTCCCAAACACTACGCGTTGTCCTGAACTTTGCCTTCGAGGCCAGTAAGAATGGGAAAAGTGCAGTTTGCTGGACGGCAGAGGTGACATCGGGATGCGCTTTGATGAATGGTCCTGCGAGGAATGCCGCATGCGCACGTAAAACTGCTCGAGGAGGAGGAGTGGGAACCAACTGCGAGGTAATGACATCCAGTAGTTGCTGAGGTGACGTAGCTGGGACAATCGTCGAGAGTAACAAATCGGGCGACGCATAGAGCGCTTGCAACACTGCTACATGGGTATCGTAAATACGACCGAGTAGCGCCGACTGGACAGATGCCTGGTACACCCTTAGCTGAAGTCAAGGACCAAGTAGGAAAAGCGAACCATATCCAGAGTGGACAGATTACCTTGTGCGGCTTTCAGCATCGAGTACATTTTCTCCACTGCTTTAACACGTGCATCCCTGGATGTACTTGCAGATGCAACCACGATCTCGTTCACGTTGCTGGAGTCGGCTAATGGATGGGTCTCAAGGTTGGACCGTCTTAGCTTGAAGATGGCAATCGACGAAACCTAGCTCACCAGAGAAAATGATGTCAAAAGCTCGTTTGCCATTCTTCTGCGTTCCTTCCCATCCTCGTTTGACTCGCCAGCCTTCATGTCAGCTTTAAAAAGCACGTCGTCTGCAACACCTCTCAAGAGCTCAGGATAGCGTTGGTAGAGGAGAGAGAGCAGTGATCGTGCGACACGGATAGATTTGTCTCTTGTCTCGGATTCGACAGTTTCAAGGTCTGTATCACGTGGCAACATAGCAAGGCAAATTAGAATGCGAGACAGTTCCTTGACAACTACTGAGGTAGCATTTGGGGCATTTATCAAAGTAGAAAACAGTGATGAAACTCGATGTTCATGAATGCTAGACAAAGGTGAGATCATGGTCGTATACCGCAAAACACAGAGATCCACATACCGTTCACCCAAAGGCCGAAGAAGCGGGAGAACGAAGTGCTGCGCACCAACAATCGTCATAGTCTTGCCTAGTTCATCGGAGAACCCACTGTATTAAAAAAATTTTCAATGCTGCTGCGAGACGAGACATAGAAATAACATACGACATCTTTGTACACAACTGGCTCGCACTGGGGGGGAATTCGTGAATATTTTCTTGCGATGAACAAATTGCCACAGCGGTCTTGACGAAATGTGCAGTAGATACAGAGCCCTTACCCGAGCCCCGAGCTCCGCGAACTTGAGTTGTCATTGCGCTGATAATGGCAGATAGAGCAGCAGGTTTCAAGTTGACCCTCCGCGAGAGAGTACATAGAAGAACAAAGCTCCCGAGCTAGTGGGCGAATGGGCAAGGTAGAATACGTAAAATTGAAAGCCGGAAGACGTACTACAATGTTGGCATCCTTCTGAGAAGACTGGAGGGGAGTAAGCAAGGAAGGTAGAACGAATGCAAGGATACCATCGTCGAGAAGTGGCTGTGCAGAAATGTAATCGTGCATTGTAGCAGCATGAAACGCAAGTAGAGTGCGGTGTAATTGCGAGCCTGAGGTGGTGGTGAGTGAAAGAAGACGGATGATGGAGCGAGGATATATACATTTAGTTGCAGTGGGTAAAAGGCTGGCGATGAAACGCGCCACCTCTGTATCTGATACCATAGCCTTGACCAAGGCAGCACGTGGAAGGGGCTTTGCCGCTGATTTGAAAGGGAGTAAAAACGAAAAAGATGAATTCGACCTGCAAGACCATCAGTACGGCATGGCTGTTGTCCTCAAGAAGTACATACTGAATGAGTAATATCGAAAGCATTTTGACAAAGTGCGGAGACTCGTGGTACGGCAAAAACAAGGCAAGAAGGGAAGGTACATTGAACTCGTTGATTCTGATAGACGTCGCAGACCAGAGAGCCTCGCAAGGTGAAGAGGGAAGCTTACCTGAAGCGCCTCACAAGCCACTCCAACACTCTGCTTGTGGGAGCCTCCATGAGCCAAGGACCGAGAAGAGCCATAAACGCGTGGATATTCTGATCGAGGTTCGCGTTGAGTTCTGCTGTCTGGAGTGTGCGATCGAGGACTCTGGCTGCATCGGAGAACAAGGCATGTTCAAAATCTACGGCCAGAGGTGATGCATCAGGGCCAAATTTTACAGTTTTAGATGAGAATGCGGGGGAGAGGGAACGGAGATGGCTGAATGCAGTGGAGGCAAGAGCGTGTATCGAGTCGAGGTCATGTAGATCAGCGTCTCTGCTGGTGAATAAATACGATTCGGATTTCCTCTTCTTTGACCTGTCCTGCAACAACGAGGACGCGTTCAGGGATAGCTGAACTGCAAGGGCGGACGTCATTTGCTGCCAACAAACCTGCCAGTGCGACCATTTGCCACAGCACAAATTTGTGCTGACGTAATACATCCTCTTCCAACATCGCACTACCACGCCGACTCATACCATGCCGCAAGGGGTCCCTCCCCTAGCTCTACATAGTGTATTCACTGTGTCCACATCTATCACCATCGATGCACCACGCGACACTGTGTGGCAAGTTCTCATGGACTGGGGATCATATAACCAATGGTGCGTGCGTCAGCCAGCTTCATACGGCGGCCTTGACGTCGCGTGATTTGCAGGAACCCGTTTGTGTATGTGCCATATCCATTCGAGCTCTCACCCGGTATCTGACGACCCAGACTACGGCGCAGCCGAAACCAGTGTCTCACTGATGCATCCAGGAAACCTCTCCTTCCATCTCAACAGACACCCCGCGCTGGCGCCTATTTATATATCCATCCTGTGCACGTGCCGCCTTCGTTCGACCCCCCGAGAATATTTCCCGCTAGCTCAGCACTCGAAGTGATAACCATCCTTGATACCGACAACTACCAGTGTGCATGGGAGAACGTCGAGTACCCCTCGTGGCTTCTTACTGCAGAGCGATGGCAGGTGCTGCTGGAAGTGGTGGAAGATGGGCAGACGAAGACGCGCTATGAAACGATCGAGGTGTTCAATGGTTTGCTGGCACATCTGATCAAGTTCTTGATGGGAAGTGGGCTGCAAGCGGGCTTCAAGGCCATGGCAGAGGGTCTGAAAAAGAGGTCGGAAGAGTTGCATGGGGGTGGTCGCTAGACGTACCCGCCGGGATTTCCCGGATACACAGCTTTCCTTATGGAGATTACCCCGCCTCCGCAATGTATTGCTGACTAATGTTAGACATTCTTGCAATCCCGGCACGGCCACAGTGTCCACGCTCTAGACCTTCCCCTTTTGAGTGGACTATAAAATCTGACACATTCCGGGTGTAACGCCCTTGACATCGTCCTGTCATGCTCGCGTACGGCTCTCCTCTTCAACCCATGTCCACAAACATCACCGACTGCCTTCCTGACAACTCCACCCCTGTCTACGATGCTCGTGGCAGGCAGAAAAATTATGTCGAGTCTGTCGTGCAGAGAAGAGAACGCATCCAGTTCCTCAAACAGAGGGAATGGGTTCGACGTGTTACAGAGTGGGTAAGGGAAACGAATTCACAAAAGGATTCTGTGCGTGTCTCAAAGCCCCACATCGATTTCTCCCCCCATGACCTTTGTCTCTCAGCCGATTTTCGGTCACTTAGGCCGATCGCTCGTTCCTTTCTCAAGCCGGGACATGGTACAAGCATCCGCCATCCCTTTCCCCTGCGTGGAGGAGGAAGAGGAGGAAGAGCCATACATTATCTACAGTTCATCTCCGAACTCCTCTCTCTCTTCCCTTACGGAGGAAATCACTCCGGTTCTTCCACTTGATAGTGGACTGTCTCCCTCGCTTAGCCTCCCCGTCGTAAGCGCCCCCCAACCTCTTCAGAGAAGAACATCCGGGCATCACCGAAGATGCAGCAGCGCGAGTCTTCGCGGTCATAATCGCAAGCAATCTCTCTCCAGTATATGCGAGGTGCCTGAGGAGGACTAGGTGCCTCTTCGAGGGTCTTTGTTACCCTAATGAGGTGTCCTGTTGGCCTGCACTTTGGAACGTCACTCGCTTATCCGACGCTTGTAACATCTGACAAGCTGGATTCTGGTCAGGAACTTATTCAGCCCTTGGCTTCTTGTTGCGACGTGTGAACGTTGTTGGTGTTACATATTTTTGCCGTTGGCGATGCTAATTGCTTTTTGTTCCGACTGCCGTAACCCGGAGTGCCCAGGCTGTTGCTTTTTCTCCCAGCACATTCGCCATGTTGCTAATACCTGTCCCACCCATATACCCGCTTTTGCCCTGCCATCATTTGTACCACCACGCCCATCATCAGCACAGATTTCGCCTGCTTGTCACTATCTGTATCTTACATGCCGTCGTTGCGATTTTACTGTTAGAATTCGTCAGATTGGCTTTTTATCTTGCAGATCGTAGAACACCTTTCCGTCGTCGGCCTTGAAGCATTGTATGAATAAATTTCCATCAGGTTAATGGAAGCAGACAGATTCCCACGAGTTGAATTCTGGCCAGGTTTGGATGACCTTGACCCCACGCTGCCCCTAACGCTGCGCACGTAATCTTTTTCGCGTCACTCATCGCCATTGACGTCGAGCGGCGATGAGCAACAGTGCTGGTTCGCGTTCTGGACGTTGGCATGGTTCCCGTAAGGGAGGACGTGGTCCGCGGCTAGAGGAGCACCTGCCCCTCGCAGCGGTGGCAATACCCGCGGCAACGCATTTCGAAGGTCCCGGCAGAGGGGACTCTCATGGCGCGCCTCCTGCCGTTACGCGTGCAGCACACAGGGGCGCCGGCGGCAGTGGTCCTAGGAGAGGTCGACCTGGGGGAACGTCCGTCCATTTGCTGTGGCTCGCACATGGGCGCTGGCTGACTGTGTTTTCGCTTTTCACCCCAACATCGCTATGCCGGACCAACCGAGCGCAGTCGATGCCCGCATCAGAGATGGTTCCGACATGGCCGTCGTTGCCCGTCTACGCGGGTCTAACACTGGCTGTGACTCGGACGGGGCCTGTCTTCCCCGTCGACCGGACTTTGGGACGCAAAGGAGGGAGATTTTACTCCGCGCCAACGACTTTCCGGTCGACGTCCAGGGAAGGGTAGGCCGATACAGCGGCGCGATCAGCCTCCGCGACAAGAAACTCTCACGTGTTGTCAAACGCCGCGTGTTCGAACTCGCAGAAAAAGACTGCCGAGTGGCACGAGGCTGGAATGCCCGACCACGTGGCTCACGACGACGCCAAAAGTTTGTCTTGATACCGCAACCCTTGGCCATACGTGGCGCATATCGCGAGGAGGGATAGGGCGGTCCCCCGTCTGCGGGAGTGAGCGAGTACACGCTCACGCTCACCTTTGAAGAGGAAGTAGACCAACAGATTTTGAAAGAGTACGTTGTTCTGCACTTGACCTCAAGTCCATCTGACCTCTACACGTACTGACGCCTCCCCGTCGACTCTCAGGCGCTGTCCAAGGTCCTTTCCGCGTTGAACATTGTTCTGACTACGCATACAGCCCATAAAGAAGTCAAGATAGGTCAAGACGACGAAAGCAAGGAGCATCCTGACCAACGGCTCTTCATCAATACCCCAGCTCCGTAAGATATCGGTGGTGGGCTCACCCCGCGCGGTGGATTTTACGTCTCTGTCCGACCTGCTCATCAACAACTCACGGTCGACGTGAATACATGCTAGCGATGTGGAGTCAATGAGGGCTGGAATAATTCATCAGGTAGATAAATTCGCGTTGTACTCGAGTTCCACCCACGGAGGAATGGGAGCTGGGCGTGGCCCCATCCTCCTCCATGTTTGCGACATGCACCATGCAAAGGCACGTTCGAATTGATAGAACAAGAGCAAAGCGTTCAACCTGACGGCTCCTCGGTTCCAGCTCTCAACGGCTCGTTCAGTAACCAGCCGGAATGAGGGTATTCATGCTTACTTTGATGTAAAACTGAACAGTCCCGTGGAGCTGGTCGTCAAACCTCCCATGCACGACCGCCGATGGATCGTGTGTGACACTTTTTTTGGAATTTCCTGCTGAGTCTCCGCAAGTAGAATAGGTCTGGCCCATGAAATCTTACCTTTCAAAGATCTGCAATGAGTTCGTCCCGCTGCAGTGCTAGTCTGGCATGGGTGTCTGATCCAGAAGTGGTCAATCCGCCGTGCGGCGCGTCATTGGATCATACTGACTCGAACTGCTTATCACTTGCTCCATCTAGAATTCGTACCTGGCCCGAGGTCCATTTACGCTACTCACAAACACCTCGGCTTGTTTCCCTCGAGGCACCCTGAGGTGAGATACCATCCTAGTCCTGCACCCGGACCGTCATTTGAACTGTACCCAGGGTTGGATAACAGCAGGCGTGGTTCACTATCAGCCATGTGATGATGGGATTTGTGCATTGGATGGAGTAGACTTTGCAGATCCACAGTTCCATTGGATGCATGACTTGCTACACTGAGCAACAAAACCATTCCAATATTAATACTATTTTGATTGTTGTACAAATAGCTAGTGTACCTTTGATGCTAGATTCATAGATCTAGATATTGATAAAAGGCCCAGATAAAGGGCTTTTTAAAAAAAAAATATTGCTTAAGTAATTCCTTCTATATCTGTCATATTCCATACCTCTGACCCAATTTTGACCTAGCTTATGCCTGGTCTGCACACCTAGTAAGCCACACTAGCCCTTTAACTCCCTTCTATGCAACTCTGGCCCTTCATTATTATTCTATCCCACTTCAGCTACACTTATACACTTTTCACCTTGCCAGCAGTACAAGCTTCTCTAACACTCTGTTCCTGTTCTGCTCTAATTCTGATCTTAGTTCTGTCTTTGTTTTCAGTACATACTATTTTAGTTTCACTTTGTCTTCTTTAAATCACTCTGCCACTACTTCATACTTAGTCCTGCTTTACTCTCTGTTCCTGTTTCTATTCCTGTTTCTGTTTTTCTTTTGCTTCTTTCTATTATCTTTCAGTTTTAGTCTGATATGATTGAACATTGTTTTCTCTGACATTTTCATTTGTCTCTTAGATACTTAGGCACCTGTTATAAAGTGACACTGCAGCACCAGAACTGGTTATATGATATCATATGATTATATACAAGGAACTTCTTTTTTAGCTTAACTCTAGTCTATGATTTCTATCTTTTAAAAGTATTTATTATTCCCTTTTCCAAGCAGTGGTCATGTGACAGTTAGTTACCTAACATGGATCTTTCTGGGATCTTTCCTGGGACTACCCTTCATTTATCTTCATGAATTTCATCTAGATTTGATCTGGATCTGGATTTTAGATGTATTTGTGGCAGAGATTTCTATTCTCATGGTGCAAGCACCTCTGACCCTGCACTTTCATTCTCATTTTTCTCTTTCATTCTCCCATATTTGCATGGCCTTCTACTATATTTCTTAATCTCTGCCTTATGCATTTCCCTTATGTATTTATACCCAGGGTTTGGAGTATTCTCTAATTTGTAGCTTATATATTAGTTAGCAGTAGTCCTTTACAATATATAAGGATGAAAGTATAGAGGGCTGGCTCCCCAGTCTTTGTTACTTGAGCTTTGAGCTTTTACAAGTGATCTTTTGAAGATTTTTTCTTTAAGGCCTGGCTGGGATTTATTCCTTTACAGTTTTAACCAGGCTTATTCTCTCCTTTATTATTGCCTAGTTAGAGCCACTAGCCACAAAAGCTCACACAGTAAAAGAAGCACCTCAAGATAAGGTTAGAGTTAGAATAAGTCTGTTATAGTGTCAGATGTTATATAACTTATTCTAACTCTAAATTGTTACAACTGTAATACCAGCACTTCAAACTTTTTGTGCTGCTCACTGCACTACTCACATGACCGTGGGAATCACACTCCTGATATGGGATATACATTAATAACCCTACTCTATGGTTTGTTTCCTTTTTACAAGTATATTTTACCCTTCAAGGTTTAGGGTCTGGATCTAGGGATAAATCTCTAATCTATCTCCCAATCTCATCTGATCTCAAGGATCACCAATTGGATCTAATCTATGGCAGATCTTCAGATACATCTCCTTAGCCTCCTGGCCTTGGTTCCCTTTTTATATCTGTTGACCCTAACCTTCTATTTCATTTTCATTCTCTTCTCTTCCATTCTCCCACATTTGCATGGTATCCTACCATATTCCTTAGTCAGTACACCCTATGCCCAGTTTCCTTTTACATATGAGTTCCCATACTAGTGTATGTAGCCTACATGGTCTGTGCACATTTATGGGTAATATATAAAGGGGTATACAGGGTAGTCAAGACTCTCCAGTCTTAATTACTTTGTAGCTCTTAGCTTCTTAAGATTCTCTACTTTCTTCACTGAGTTTAGTCCATCTATTTGAGATCACATGCAATCTATCTTCAAGTTCTCCTTCAAGGATCTCCTTTATGGTTGTCCTCTCATCTAGCCTCTTAGGGTTAGAGTTCTATTCTATTGTTTCTTCCTTAGTATCCAGTCTAGGTTTAGCCTTAAAGGATCTGAGTCATAACATAAATGGTCTGCCTTAAGAGGGTGCATTAGTTTCAGTGTTGGACTTGGATTGAATAGAATAAGAGTGGAATAATACTCAGGTCAGCAAGACCTAAGGAGCCATTACACTAGTGAAATGCAACTACTAATGCATTGACCTTTTTAACCCTAATCCTTGGGAAGTGCCTTTTATCTTGCTATCTGGCTTTTGTGCTAGTGGCCAGGAACTAGGCATAATAAGAAAGAGATTGAGAGCCTATGCCAGTCTCTAAGCCAATAGGAAACTATTGAATCACTTATAGGGAGTAGAGTATAGCCAGAAGAGACTAAACCAGACTCAAGTGAGCAAGACTGGGAAATTCTAGCTTGCCTACCTTGTCCTTTATATATTGGGGACCTTGGTGCACAGACCAAGCTAATTAAGTACATGAACTACCTAATCAGGGAACCCTAAGCCCAGTTATAAATAGAATTATACCAATGAGGATAATGCATAGAGCAGATATGAAAGAATGCCAGCAAAGGACAGGCACAGATATGAAGGAAGAATGGAAGAGAAGACATAGCCTTGTAATGGAAGTGCAGGGTCAGAGGTGCTTGCACCATAAGGATGAAGATCTCCATTATAGATGAGATTCAATCTGTAGATCTGCCACAGATGTATCTAGTGTTATGGTGTTGATCTCTGAATAACCTGTTCTAACCCTAAATGGTCTGCCTTGAGAGGGTGCATTGGTTTTGTTGTCAGATTTGGTTGAAATAGAGTGAAGAGCGATATATGGACTCAGGGTAGCAAGGCCTGAGGAGCCATCACAATGTTAGGAGGGAGAATGCCTGTATTGACAAGGCACTAGATGATGTACAAGATAACAAAGTGGTTAAGGCTGGGGAGCTGAAACCAATAAACTACTAGGCTATTTATACTAAGTCCAAGTGCACACAGACCACCTCCAGGGCATAGGGAAATACTAAATATGGAAGTAGGGCATAGGGTGTGCTTACTGAGAATATGACCAATGGGCCATGCAGGTAAGGTATGTAGAATGGAGAGGCTGTGTGGAATAGAAGGAAAGAGTTTAGGGTAAGTGGAGATTAAACCCTGCCCTCAGCCATGAGGCTAAGGAGATTCCATCTAGAGATCTGCCACAGATCAGATCAGACCCATATCTAGATCAAGATCCAGATTCATTGAAGATAAAATCAGGAAATGCATCTGTCATCTGAGATGCTAGATCCAACCATAAGCTGTGTTCAAACCCAAGGGGAAACTCTTAAAGAACAACTCAACCATATCCTAGGGTTTATCCTTGTTTGGCAATAAAGTCTCATGGTCATGTGCTTGTCATGTGACTCTTGTGCATCTGAATGTTATGTTTATAATATCTAGGGTTTAGATCCAAATCCAGATCTTAGATCAGATAAGATCCATGGAGATTAGACTGAGAGAAGTTCCAGGGAAGATCCTGGGAAGATCCATGTCAGATGACTGATAATCACATGACCACTGCTAGGAAAAGGAATAATAAATACTCTTAAAGAAACTAGATCACAGACTAGGATTAAGCTTAAAAAGAGGTATCTTGTGCATGATCATGTAATGTCATGTGACTGGTTCTAGTGCTGGAGTGTTACTTTGTAACAACTAGTGTCCAGAGACAACCCTTGTTATTAGCAAGAGCTATCTAGAAATAAGCAAAGACAGTATAACAACAAGTAATTAAGGCTGGGGGTCTTGTACTATATCTTACTAGCTATTTATACCTATCCTAGATGTGCATGAACCATCTCTAGGGCATAGGGTAACACTAAATAAGGAAACTGGATATAGGGCATGCTAACTGAGAATATAACCAATGGGCCATGCAGATGGAGTATATATAAAGAGGCTATGTGGAATGGAAGTATTAGGATTCAGGGTAAGTAAAGATTAAATCATACCCTTGACCATAAGGCCAAAAAGATCCCATCTGGATCTCTGCCATGATTGCATCTTGATCCTTATCTAGATTAAGATTAGATTCATTGGAGATTGAATCAGGAGATACCATTATCTGAGATACTAGATTCAACTGTAAGTATAATCCAAATCTAGACTAAGGAACTCTGAATATCTGCTTAATCATATTCTAGGGTTTGACCTTGTCTGGCATAGGATTCTCATGATTATGTGCTTGATCATGTGACTCTTGTGATTGTAAACTTGTTGTTCATAACAAAGTCCAGCTTATTCAGCAGTAGCAGCAAGCTCTCATGCAAAGAATACATGTCAGCACCTGCTTCACTTCTGAAATTGCACCTGTTTTATTTCACTATACTCTTAGATAGTTCTGCCCTCTGAGGTATAAGTACTATAATACTGTATCTTGTACCCTAGTACAAATACTGACAAAAACACCTCATTTTGTCTTTATCCTTACTCTAACTAAGCTATTCAGCTCACTCTCTGACTCTCTGGATTATTCCAGAGTATCTCTGGGGCTGAATAATATCCTTAAAGAAATTGTAAAGTTCTACTCTTATAACTAGACTTGATTCTTCTTGTCCTGCCTATCTCTTCTGTTAAGTGCTAAGATTACTCTTTTTTCCATGTTCAATCTCTCTGTAAATTAGAATACTGCAAAGTGCAAGGGTGTACCTGTTATAATTTTTATTCCATTTTCTTCATTTTTACTTTACCCTTGCAACTCTTCACATTGTCACATCACGTGACCCTTTCACATCTTCACCTTTTCACATCTTCACACTTTCACCTCTTCACATGGTCACAGGTCTAGGTCAGTCTAGACTGCCTCATGTCTACCTCATGTATTATCAGGTCCCTGCTCTAGTTTTGCCATTGGACAACTTACTGTACTATAGTTTAGGGCCAGCCCATTGTACATGGTCTGTGCGCATCACTGTATCCTATATGAAGGAGAGGTGCAAGTCTGGTCAACCCAGTCTTGCACACTTGAGCTCTCTGCTTTCACAAGTTCAAGCCTCTTGACTCTATTCTCTATCTTTTGCCTAGTTCTGTTGGCTCTAGTCCAAAAGCCTTCTTTAGCAGTAGTATCAGAGTGCCCTCAGGCCTCAGAAGTTATTAGAAGTTCAATACACAAGATCTGTGTCTTACTTGTGCAAGACTAGCAACTGTTGGCACTATTAGAAGAAGTATCCTTTTACCATATGAGTCCAAGAAAGACTTACCTTTGGGGACACAAAGCCACTCTCATCAATCTAGTAGATGAAGCAATCCTAGGATTTGAAGAAGATGAAGAAAGGAGAGAAAGTTTTCAAAGAAGATCCAACAAGTTTGATTATCAGACAGAAAGGGATTTTGCAGCTAAGAGAGCCAGGGATTGACAGGTAGCAACAAACAATTGTCTTCGCTCCCTTTGTCCTTCAACACTTCTTAAAGTACCAAGAAGAAGTTTTAGAACCACAGAAGCCCCCTGTATCATTAGATTGTTAAGCAAATGTGTTATACCCAGGAGAAGGAGAGTTTGGAGTTCTGGGAGACCCAGAGTACTCACAGCCACCAGAGACCAGCAAGTCCAGTCTGGACATTTTAGAGCCCCTTTACACACTTTCCAATCCCTTTTTTTCAACCCAGGAAGAGCCAAGACCAAGCTTACTATTTGTCAACCCACTCTAGCAATCAACATCCTCACATTTGAAGCCCCTGATGTCTTCTGACCAAACAGGATTGGTGGAGCAGCTCCAGGATCTTCTCGGATCTAAGGATAGTGTGAGAAAGATTGCAGATCCAGGAAAATGGAATGGAGATCGAAAGAAGTGGAGAAGATGGTGGGTCCTCATCACTATTTGGATATATGAGATTGATTGGAAGAATGACCACATTATGACTACAGTGGTCCTATCAAGGTTATCAGGGAAAGCTGAAGGTTTTGCACAGCTAACCCTGGAAAAGTATATTGAGGATAAACAGGAGTACATCATCAATAATCAAGGTCAAAGGAAGATGAGAGAAATCAAGGCATGGCTGAAGTTTGGAGACTTGGCCACTGAAATAAAGAGTACTTTCACATTGATGAACTTGCTCATGAGGCTTTAAAGAAAATAGAAGGTCTCAGGCAAACAGGATCAATTGACAATTATCTTCAGGAGTTTGAGGTATTGAGAGGAGATTCAGATATTGCAGATGAACATGCAATAAAGCTACTCTGAGTACAAGTTCAATACTGGATTTACTCACATGCCTGCCTCCAGGGGTTAAAAAAATCAGTAAGGGAGTTGAAGAAGCAGTTCAGAAGCATAGGGAGAGCTTTTGAAAGAATGGCAGTGGAAAGAGGGCAAGCACCCACTAACCACTTCCAATTAAGGTACAATGCTCCCAGAGGTCCTCCTCCTCCTAGTTGTTTCACTTCCAACAACCCCAACAACCAATTCTGTCCTCATCCACAATGGCAACCTCCTCTTCACTTCACTCAAGTAGGCACACAGCCAGGAAGAGGCACTCTGATGGAGGTAGATGTGCAAAGGATAGTGGTACAACAAGAATGTTGGAAGTACCACAAAAAGAGACATATCACAAGGGATTGTAAATCCTCACTTCCATTCACCCCCCTGTTTTCTGCTAGAGCCAGTGCCCCAGCTGATAATAGGGCCACATTCTGAATCATCAGGTTTGGAGATTTTTCTACAGAGCCAGACAGTAACAGTTGGTACACTGCCAACCCAATTGATATGAGAATGCTGCAAGCTAAGGCAGCTCAAAATTAGCAAGCTACAATCCAGGAAATCAATATGCCCTGGAATAGTATGGAGGAAGCCAAAGCATACTTCAGAGATAAGTTTGAAGTAGAGCAAAAGGCTAAAGCATCTTTTCAAGGGTGACTTTGACTGATCGAGATGGTCAAGGTCCTAAGTTATTTAAATCAGGTACTGCTGTAAAACATTTCAATTCTAGTTCCTTTGCTTCAGAGGGGTCTTTTTGGAGCTTGGCCATGGGCAATAACATGGTGCTTAATTCCTCACAAAAAGAAAAAGAAAAAATTTTTGTGCACAGTTTACCTTTTACAGATCTGGAAAAAACCCTTGATGTATTATCAGGAAGAGACAAATTCATGTTGGAAACTAGGGTAACAGGAAAAGAAAAAGAAATATGGGAAAATATGGGACAACTAATGGCTTTATTAGATACTGGAGCAGTCATAACATTCATTAATAAAAGGTTGGTGGAAAAGTATAAACTAAAACAAATTCCTTTACAGCAAGATGTGGTGGTAATAAATGCAGATGATATAGAAGGAAGAGGAGGAAGAATAAAATTCAAGGTTCAACTTCAACTCAGCTTTCTTGATGCTACAGATTGTCAACATATGGAAGGAATCGAAGCACTAGTGTCCATCTTGGGCACCTGTGATCTTATCATTGGATATAACTGGTTCAAACATCATAATCCAATAATAGATTGGAAAAATAAAAAGATTTCTTTTACTAAACAGTTAATTCATAGGCAAATAAATACTGACATTGAAGATTTAAAGAAACAGGTTCCACAGGAGTTTTGGAAATTTTTAAAGATATTTTCGCAAAAACAATCAGAACATATGCCAACAAGGAAACCATGGGATCACAGAGTCAAATTAAAAGAAGGATTCATACCAAAAAAGGGTCAAGTCATTCCCCTTTCTGATTCAGAAATGAATGAAGTTTGGGAATTTATTGATAAGGAAAGTAAAAAAGGGTATATTAGACCATCTAAATCTCCACAGACCTCACTGGTATTTTTTATCAGCAAAAAGAATGGAGGTAAATGAATGGTCATTGATTATCAATACCTCAATAATTGGACCATAAAGAATAACTATCCTCTTCCATTAATCTCCACACTCATTGATCATTTAAAAGGAGCAGATTTATTCACAACACTTGATTTAAGATGGGGCTACAATAATATTCGAATGAAAGCAGGCGATGAATAGAAAGGGGCCTTTACTACTCCTTTAGGGGCCTATGAACCAATGGTAATGTATTTTGGAATGTGCAACAGTTCAGGCACTTTCCAAACTATGGTTAATGATCTTTTTCATGATTTATGGGTTTTCATTCTAATTTATATTAATGATATTATTATTTTTTCCAAAGAAAAGACTCAAGCAGAACATGCTGCCATGATATCCCAAGTATTACAGTGACTTATGGACAATGATTTATTTTTGAAACCTTTTAAATGTCATTTTATACAGGAAAAAGTGGATTATTTAGAAATGGTCATGTCTAAAGATGGGGTGGAAATGCAGATGAACAAAGTTCAAGCCATTCAAGATTGGCCAGTTTCTCGCATGCTTAAACAAGTTCAAGCTTTTCTTGGTCTAGCCAATTACTACCAACGTTTCATTCAAGGCTTTGCTGACATTGCTAGGCCTTTCAATGATCTTACCAGAAAGAATCAGACATTCTCTTGGAATGTTCCTCAGCAAAAGGCCTTTGTCATGCTCAAGAATATTATGAGCACTGCACCTTTTCTGGTGTATCCTGATTCCACAAAAGCTATATGTGTGGAAACGGATGCTAGTAATATTGCTACAGGGGCTGTTCTTTCTTATCTGATCGATGGTGCTTGGAAACCAGCCACCTATCTCTCCCATTCACTCTCCCCAGCAGAGCACAACTATTCTATATATGATAAAGAATTATTAGCAGTTATCCAGGCCCTTAAGGAATGGTGACATCTTTTGATTGACCATGTTCATTTTGAAATCTGGACTGATCATCATGCCTTAGAACATTGGAAACAGCCTCATGATTTATCTGGTTGACAAGCTTGTTGGGTTGAAACCCTTATGGAATATCATTTCACCATCATTTATAAACCAGGCACTTCTAATGGTCATGCAGATGCACTTTTCCGATGAGTTGATCATGGGATTATTACCCATGAATCTAACCAACAGGTTGTCATGCTCCCACCCTCTTGTTTCACACCCCTCCCTGCATGATCTGCCCTTCTTTTAAACTCCTTCCTTCTTGACATCATAGCCACCACCACCTCCCTTCTGGATGATGACCTTCTGGGGTTGTGTTATAATTCAGATGAAGGATACCTAGTTCATCAAGAAACAAATATAATCTTTATTCCAGAAGAATTAAGAATAGAAGCATTACAATTATGCCATGATTCTCCCATAGCAGGACATGAAGGACAACAACAAACATTGCATATGTTAAAAAGATATTTCTTCTGGCCAAATATGGCAAAAGACACTTTCCTTTATATTAAATCCTGTCAAGCATGCTCCCTCATAAAGGGTTTGCAAAAAGCACTGGCAGGCAAACTTATTCCTTTATCAATTCCTTCTGAACCTTGGAAAGATATATCAACAGACTTTATCACAGGACTACCATTATCAAATGGATTTGATGCAATATTGGTAGTAGTGGACAGATTCTCAAAAGAAGCTGTTTTTATTCCCTGTATTTCTTCAAAAACTTCTTCCCTTGATTTAGCTAAATTATTTAGGGATCATGTTTGGTGTAGACATGGTCTACCAACATCTATAGTTTCAGACAGAGGTCCACAATTCGCTTCAGCTTTCACCAGTGACCTTTGTAAATTTTTAGCCATTTCACAAAAACTTTCTACTTCTTTTCATCCCCAAACAGATGGACAAATGGAATGGATCAACAGAGAACTAGAACAATATCTTCAGCTTTTTATAGCCAAAAATCAAGATCAATGGGCAGAATGGATCAAAATGGCAGAATTCTCTCATAATAATGCATTTTCATCTACCATACAAAATACTCCTTTTTCCATCACAAAATGCTATTGTCCTCATTTGGGTTTTGCCCCAGATAAAACTTCTAATGTGTTTGCAAAAGAAATTCAAGCAATGCATCAGGAAACTCAACAAGCTATAGCTCAAGCACAGGAAAGGATGAAAAAGCAAGCAGAGAAAAAGAGATCAGTGGCACCATCATATCAGATAGGGCAAAAAGTCTGGCTCTCCACAGAACATCTGAAACTTCCCTATCCTTCTAGGAAGTTATCACAAAAGTGGATTGGACCATATACAATCATTGATATTATGCCCAACACTGTCAAGCTACTACTGCCAAAAGAAATTAAATTTATCCTGTTATCAATGTGTCTAGAATAAAACCATTCCATGATACTCTTCCTGAACAACCCATCCTTTACCCTGATCCAATTCATGTTACTGAAGACAGGGAATCTGAATGGGAAGTTGCGTATATTATGGATTCTAGATTGAAAAAAGGACAACTGGAGTATTTGGTTCATTGGAAAGGTTTTGATGAAGTAGATCGCATCTGGGAACCTAGTGTTCATCTTCACAATGTCCCACAAGCTGTCAAAGATTTTCATCATCAAAATACCTCTGCTCCTCGAAGAATTGTTTCTCTTTTTCTGCAAGATTTCCATTCTCTTTTCCAACCATACAACACCTTCACCACATCTGTTCCTCTGGCTACCTCTCATCTGGAATATGAGAGCTAAAGACAGGGTAGTGTTATAATTTTTATTCCATTTTCTCCATTTTTACTTCACCCTTGCAACTCTTCACATTGTCACATCACATGACCCTTTTACATCTTCACCTTTTCACATGGTCACAGGTCTAGGTCAGTCTAGACTGCCTCATGTCTACCTCATATATTATTAGGTCCCCACTCTAGTTTTGCCATTGGACAGCTTACTATACTATAGTTTAGGGCCAGCCCATTGTACATGGTCTATGTGCATCACTGTATCCTATATAAAGGAGAGGTGCAAGTCTGGTCAACCCAGTCTTGCACACTTGAGCTCTCTGCTTTCACAAGTCCAAGCCTCTTGACTCTATTCTCTATTTTTTGCCTAGTTCTGTTGGCTCTAGTCCAAAAGCCTTCTTTAGCAGTAGTATCAGAGCACCCTCAGGCCTCAGAAGTCATTAGAAGTTCAACACACAAGATCTGTGTCTCAGTACCACATAAGGTGAAGCTGAGTCCCATTTGCCCAATATAATCCTTCTCAATCTTCTCCAAAAACCTCTGATTTTTCCAGAAATCTCTGGAGTTTAAGCCTAGGTTATATTAATGTAGCAATAAGGATATAAGTTTTAACAGTTAAATATTGTAGCAAGATATTACATAATAATTGAGTCATGTGATGTACAAGAAGTTCAACATAGTATAAACAAATCAAAATGCCACCACTTTTTCCATATTCTTATTATAAAATCTTTTTCTGTTAATTAAATCAATTAATTTTTGAAATTGGATTACTTCACTCATTTAATCTCTACTGCTACTGGTTTTGGCACCACTACTATTTACAGGATATATAACAAACACTATTCTAATCTGCAGAAATGCTCTGGTAATTATTTATTTCTTATTATTTTTATTAACATGCATAATTGTTAAAACTTGTACCCTTCTTGCTATACCAACATAATCTAGGCTTAAACTTCAGAGATTTCTGGAAGATCCAGAGATTTTCAGAAAAGAACAAAAAGAATTATATTGGATAAGTGGGACTTGGCTTTACCTTATATGGTGCATCCTTGCTGTTATGAAGTGACACTTGCAGCACTAGAACCAGTTACATAACATCATATAATCATGCACAAGACAACCCTTTTTTGGCTTATCTCTAGTCTATGGTTTCAATCCTTTAAAAGTATTTATTATTCCCTTTTTTAGCAGTGGTCATGTGACAGTTAGTCATCTGACATGGATCTTCTCTGGATCTTCCCAGAAACTGCTCTCTATCTTTATCTCTATGAATCTAATCTAATCTAAATCTGGATTTGGATCTGAACTTTAAATGTATTTATGGCAGAATCTTAAATTGGATCTTATCTGTGGCAAAGATCTCTGTTCTCATGGGTGCAGCACCTCTGACCCTGCACTTTCATTTCAAGGCTATGCCTTTTCTTCCATTCTTTTCTTATATCTGCATCTGCTTTTTGCTGGTATTCCTTTATTTCTGCTCCATGCATTTCTCTCATTCCTTCTCTTATCTATTAGCCCAGGATTTGGGGCATTCCCTGATTAGTAGTCCATTGTATTAGTCAGCAGCCTAGTAGAACAATATATAAAAGTGAGAGTATAGAGGGCTGGCTCTTTAGTTTTTGTCACTTGAGCCTTGGGCTTTTACAAGTAATCTCTTGGGGGTTTTTCCTTAAGGCCTGGCTGGGGCTTGTCCCTTTACAGTCTTAATTAGACTTATTCTTTCCTTTTTACTTGTCTAGTTAGAGTTACTAGTTACAAAAGCTCACTTAGTAGAAGAAGTGCCCTCAGATGAGGTTAGGGTTAGAATGGGTTTACTCATTCAGTAGTAGCATCAGCCCTTATGTGAAAAATGCATGTTACTTGCACTTTGTGGTATCTCAATTTATAGAGGGATCAGTCATGAAAAAAAGAATATTCTTAATACTCAACATGGGGGATAAGGCAAGACTGTTATATCCTGTACCTCTAATCCAATTCCAACCTGGATTATAACTGGTTCTCACTCCTAGTAAGCCACTCTAGCCCTCTGACTCCTCTCTAGGCAACTCTAGCCCTCTATTACTATTCCATTCCACCCCAGCTATATATATACACTTTCTGCCTTTCCATCAGTATTGTTATGATGTCAGACATTGTACAATTCATCCTAACCTCAAACAGTCTGCCTTGAAAGGGTGCATCAGTTTTGTTGTTGGATTCAAATTGAATGAATAGAAAACAGAGTGATTACTTAGGGTAGCAAAGCCTAAGGAGCCATCACTAGTCACCAGAGGAATAACCTATATTGCAAGGCACAAATCTAGAAGATATGATGTACAAGATAACAAGTGGTTAAGGCTGGAAAGTCTTAACACAGAACTTACTAGCTACTTATACTACTCCAGAGTGCACATAGACTACCCAGTGAATCCAGCATAATATTAAATAAGGAAGTAGGGCATAGGGCAAGGGTAAAGGATATGACTAATGGCCATGCAGTAAAGGGGTGTATCAAGAAAGAGGCTGTGTAGAATGGAAGGGAAGGGTTCAGGGTTAGCAGAAATTAAATTCTACTTTTAGCCATAAGGCCAAGAAGATTCCATCTAGAGATCTGCCATGATCATATCTGACCCTTATTTGAATCAAGATCAGATTCATTGAAGATTTAATTGAAAGATACATCTATTATCTAAGATACTAGATTTAACCATAAGCTATGTCCAAACTCAAGAGGAAACTCTGAAGAAACAACTCAACCATATCCTAGGGTTTGTCCTTGTTAGGCATAGGACTCTCATGGTCATGTGCTTGTCATGTGACTCTTCTGCCTTCCAAGGAACTATGGAGTGTATTCACTCTATAGAACAACAATAAAAGAATCCTTGTGCATTCACTTGAACTCCCATGTTCCCCTCCACTATGATATCTAAGCCAGAAAAAAATCTGAATGCTATGGATGTAGATACCATAAAGAAAGGCCAACTAACCAATGCAGGAAGGGTCTTTTATATCAAGAATAAGCTTTGTTTCAGATGCCAGAAACCCAGCCATATCAACATCACCTGCCCAAACTTCCCTGCTTCTTCTTCCTCTCCCTCAACCACCACCAAAAACATCCCTCACATCAAGATGGTCTCTGCCAAAGAACTGATGATGAAAACCAAGGAGGTTAGTGATGACAAATCAGATAATGGGGTGGCAAGAGTAGTTATTAAGAAAGAATGAAAGAAGAAAATGGTCAAGGGTCAGGGTTTTTAAAATGGAGTACTTTCCCTATGCAAGGTACTCCCTTCTTCTCTTGTGCACTTGTACTTGTATCTGCATCAAAGAAATCTATAAAGATTGTGATTCAAGTTTCCCCCTCATCCCATGCCAAGAAAGTCATAGCCACCCATGCTCTCATCAACAGCAGAGCACAGATCAATTGTATCAACTGGGACTTTGTCAAGAAGAACTAGTTTCCCACCACTAAACTCTCTGAACTGATCATTATCCACAATGTTGACCACTTAGAGAACAAGAAAGGCAAGATCACTAGGACTTGCAATCTCCTCTGTTTCAAGCAATCAACCCTCCTGGTTTCCTGCTATGTCATTGCATGTGGGAAGAAGAATATTATTCTTGGATACCCATGGCTTCAGGCCACAAACCCCACTATTGACTGAATGGCAAACATACTTACCATTCCAGATCCTCCTTCTGACACAACCACTTACTGTGTCAACTTCATCCACAAGCCATGATTTGATGGACTTCTTGATGATATCATCATCCCTCACAATGAACTCTTGGTCCACTATCTGGACTATGTCACTCCAGAGCAGTCAATTAATAACTTACTCTATGACTGCCACTCTAGCAGGATTCTAGATCACTGCTCCTCTTATCTTTCAAAGATCACTGTCACTCAGCTTACTACATCCACTGAGCTAGCCATCAAGGCCGAAAAGGCCAAACCCAAGATAACCCTTCCCTCTGAATATTCTCAGTTCTTGTAAGTATTTTCCAACACTCCAAAAATCCTTGACTATCTTCCACCCTCTTACCCCTATAATCATGAGATCAATCTGAAGGACATGTTTGTCCTAAAGATAGGTAAGATTTACCCCTTATCTTTCCCAGAGTGATAGGCCATGGAAGATTTCCTCAAAAAAAACCTTTGGGTCAGGAAGATCCATCTGTCTAACTTCCTCCAAGCCTTATCCTTCTTTTTGATGAAAAAGAAGGATGGCAAACTCCACCCTTGCCAAGATTATAGATATTTTAATGAACATACCATTTACAATGCCTATTCTCTCCCTTTTATCTCTGATTTCATTGATAAGCTCCATAATGCTCAACTTTTCACCAAGTTTGATGTCCAATGGGGCTACAACAACATCTGCATTTACAATGGACACCAATGGAAAGCCACCTTTATTATGCATAAGGGGCTCTTTGAACCCATGATAATGTTCTTTGGTCTGAATAACTTATCTGCTACTTTCCAGCAATTTATGAATGATTTATTCCAGGATATGATTGCTGAAGGATGGCTCATTGTCTACATGCATGACCTCCTTATTTCTTCACCTGATGCTGACATTCATCAGGAATGCACCTCCCATGTCCTCCAATAGATGACAGAACTCAATCTCCATCTCAAATTGGAGAAATGCACCTTCACTGCATTCCAGGTTAAATACCTTGGGATAATTGTTCATCCTGGTGAGCTCACCATGGACCCTGTCAAACTCACTGGTATTTCCCAGTGACCTACTCCTTCTAAAGTCAAGGACATTTATTTCTTCCTTGGCTTCACTAACTTTTACAGGCAATTCATTCCCAATTACTCCACTATCACCTGTCCTCTCCTTGACCTTACCAAGAAGGCCATGGCCTGGTCTTGGTCTCCTGCCACTCAGAAAGCCTTTGATTCCCTCAAGGCTATCTTCCTCTTCCAACTGGTATTGCAGATGCTGGATCTCACATATCCTTTTGCTATTGCCACCAATGCTTCTGCTTATGCATCTGGTGGTATTCTTCTTCAAACTGATAAGAACAGAAATAGGCATCCCTGTTCTTATCTCTCCCAGACCTTCTCCACTGCCAAGCAGAACTATGACATTTATGATTGTGAACTCCTTGCAGTCATTTGTGCTTTGAAAGCCTGGAGGCAGTACCTTTTTGGCTCCTCTACTTCTGTTCAGGTTTTTACTGACCACAAAAACCTTACATATTTCAAATCTCCTCAGAAGCTCAACTGCCATCAAGCTTGTTGGCTTCTAGACATCACCAACTTCAACCTGCAACTCTCCCACATTGCTGGTACCTCCCTTGCTGGGCCTAATGCCCTCTTCTGCTGCTCTGACCTCTGTTCTGACACTTTCCAGGATAATCAGGAAGTTACACTCCTTTTCCCCAAACTCTTTGTTAATCTCATCAATGCTAACCTCTCCACCCATATCAAGGAGCATCAACAAGGTGATCCCCTCTGTCTCTCCATCCTGCAAAAACAGGATGCCTTTGCAGATAAGAAATTCCTTTATTCCTGCACCTCTGATTGGCAGGAAACCAACAGTTTGCTTACTTACCACAACCACATTTTTATTCCTTCCTCCATTAACCTCTGTCACAAAATCCTTCAGTGATGTTATGACCACCTCTCTGCTGGCTACCCTGATTACCTTAAAATCCAACAACTTATTTCTGTCAAGTTTTGGTGGCCCAGCCTCATCACTTTCATTCACAACTATGTTGCTGGCTGTCCCATTTGCCAACAGAATAAGGCAAACACTCACCCCTCTGCCCCTGCTCTCTCTCCCATTTGTTCCATTGCCACTTACCCTTTTCAACAGATTTCCTGTGATCTGATCACTGATCATCCTTCATTCTCCAACTTCAATGCCTTGTTGGTTTTGATTAACCACAGACTTACAAAGGGGGTAATTCTTTGCCCCACTAAGAAATCTGTCACTGCTAAGGAAATAGCCACCCACTTTTTTCACAAAGTCTACCTCTGCTATGGCCTATATGACAAGATTATCTCTGATCAAGGCCCCTAATCTGCTTCTGCCTTTGCCAAGAAGCTTGGGAAACTCCTTGAGTACAACCTCTCCCTCTCCACTGTATACCATCCTCAGTCTGACAGTGAAACTAAACAAGTTAACCAGGAGATTAAGACATACATCCACATCTACTGTGGCTCCAACCCCACTAGCTGGGCTGATTCTATTACCCATGCTGAGTTCATTCACAACTGCCACCCCTACTCCATTACAGGGCAATCTCTGTTCTATCTCATGATGGGATATGAACCTCATGCCCTTTCTTCTATTATTGATAAGTTACTAATGCCTGCCATTGCTGACCACATTAAGGCACTTCTTGCTGCTTATGATGAAGCCCTTGCTGCACATGACCTAGCCCACCAGACCATGGCATCCTGCATCTGCTCCATCTTTTCCCCATTTGCTAAGGGAGATAAGATGTGGCTAGAAGCCTGGAATTTGAAACAGGCTATCATTCACTTTAAACTCTCCCCAAAATAGAAAGGACCCTTTATTATCACAGAGGTCCTGTCCCTGATCATCTATTACCTTTGCCTTCCATCCACCTGAAAGATACCCTGTGTTCCATGTATCATTCTTATCACTCTATTGCAAAAATGACATCCATGGAAAGAACTTTCCTGCTCCACCCCTGGACCTTGTAGAAAGTGAGGAAGAATATGAAGTAGAGCAGATATTAAAGCATTGAGGTCCTCCAGGTAACCACCAGTTCCTGATCCAATGGAAAGAATACTTGGCAGAAGATAACTCATGAAAATTCAAGCAGAATCTGAAACAGTCTCAGTCTGCTTTGGATGAGTATAAACTCCTCCACCCTCATTACTTTTCCCCAGTTGCTTCTTCTCCTTGCTTCACCACCAAGAAATTCACTCACCCTTGAAAGTAACAATGGCCTTCACTGTGGACCAAGGCTTCTGCTCATGTAACTCTCCTCTCAATACCCCACCTGTTTCCTTGTTACAGCTTCCCATTGAGGAAGTTCCTGTTTGTCATATCCCATACCTCTGACCTAATTCTGACCCCATCCCAACCTGGCTTACAACTGGTCCTCATACCTAGTAAATGTTAAAACTTTCCATCCCACTAAAAAGAGACTGTTAAAACCTATACCAAGACAAGTATACTTTTAACCAGTTCCTCTTTTTTAAATGAAACCCTTGATGCTGGAGGAAGATCAGAACTCCAGGGTGCTCCAGAGAGTTCCGGGGAAATCTAGGAAGGATTTCAATGGTTGAACAGAACTTGGCTTCACCTTATGGGGTGTGCCCTTGCACTTCTCCATTGTCCCAATTTACATAGATGTCAGGGTGGGTAATAAGGCTGTCTCTATGCTCAACAGAAGGGACAGGCAGGACAAGGAGAGTCAAGCCTAGTCATGGGGGTGAGGTTTTACAACTCCTTCAAGAATATCACATAGCCTCAGAGATACTCTGGAGTAACCTGGAGGGTTAGAGTGAGCTCAAGGCTTGAGCAGAGTGAGGATGATAACAAGAGGGTTTTCTGGTGTTTTTGTCAATATTTGTACTGAGGTACAAGATACAGAACTATCTAGAAGTGTAATGAAATGAGACAGGTGCAAACTCAGAAGCAAAGCAGATGTCTAGATATCTAGGAAACGAATGGAGATGTCAGGAAGACAATGTCCAATCATGTCAGACTGAAACTAAAGAGTGACAGGATGAAACAGGGGAGAGCAAGAAACAGGAACAGAACAGGAATAGTAACAATAATGGTAACAGTAACTAACCAGGAACAGTAACAGAGTTATATTAGGATGGTCCAGAAATGACGAAGGGGAACTAGGGTAGTACTTAACTGGAGCAGAGATAGACTGGAAGCAGAATGGGGCAGAGAGGGAGTGGAAGCCCAGGGGAGCATATAATGCTGAGGGGCAGGAAGTGTATATGCATAACTGGAAGAGACTGGAATGGTGATGGAGGGCTGGAGTTGCCTGGAGGGGAGTCAGAGGGCTGGAGTGGCTTACTAGGTATGAAGACCAATTGTAAGCTGGGTTGGAATGGGGTCGGAATTCAGGTTGGAGGTCTGGGATATAATACTGCAGCATCATGGGACACTATGAAAGAAGCAAGAGCTTACTTCCAAGACATTTTTGAATTGGAAAGGAAGCAGAAAGAGGCTTTGGAAAAAGTCTAAGGGACTCAGCTAGGCTAGTAGTTGACATTTCAGTATGTGAATCTTTGTTTTCTTCTGCATTTGATGTTAGTACTATGAAATGAAAAAAACCATTTCAATCTGTGATGGCATCTTGTTCGAGTGTGGCCCTGGATATTGGATGCTTAATTCCATCAGAAACTATTGACAGACATCTTTTTGCTATAGGAAGCAAAGAAAGAAATGATCTAGTCAAATTATTTAACAGAACAGAAAGGGATGAATTAGATGTAAGTATTAAAGTGAATGGAGAAGTACAAGGAAAAAATGGATTAAAAATGAAGTCATGTGGTTTAACCTTTGCCATTATCAATTCAGGAGCATTTGTAACCTTTATAGATCAAAAGTTCATATGGAAACACAGACTCTATGAAAAAGATCTACCAAAGACATTAAAGATTTATAATGCAGATAGAATCAAAGGAAATATAGGTAGGATTGCACATTATGTGGTTATTTATATTTCTATCAAAGGAAAAAATGAAAAATGGCATCATGAACAGATTAATGCATATGTTTCTTTTTTAGGAAATTTGGATTTACTTATAGGATATGATTGGTTTGCAAGGCATAATCTGTTACGAACATAACATTTGCTAGCAGAAGAGTCACATGACAAGCATGTGACCATGAGACATTATTGCCAAACAAGGATAAACTCTAGGATATGGTTGAGTTGTTTATTCAGAGTTCCCCTTGGGTTTGGGACACAGCTTATAGGGTTGGATCTAGCATCTCAGATGAAGGTATCTCCTGATTGAATCTAGATGACATCTGATCTAGATTGATGGATCTGATCTGTGGCAGAGATCCAGATGGGATCTCCTTGGCCTCATGGTTAAGGGTATGGTTTGATCTCCACTTACCCTGAACCCTTACCTTCCATTCTACATAGCCTCTCCATTCCACACCCCTTATCCGCATGGCCCATTGGTCATACCCTTTACCCTCACCCTATGCCCTATTACTATTTATGGTAATGTCCTGGAGAGACTAGATTGGTCCATGCACACTTAGCTAGGTATATATAGCAGGTAGTTCCTTGATTAAGGCTCTCCAGCCTTAATCACCTTTGTTATCCTTATACTGAAACTGTACCTTCTTCAATATAGTCCTCTCCCATCCTAACTTGTGGTGATGGCTCCTCAGGCCTTGCTAGCCTGAGTTCACTACATCATTCTACTCTATTCCAACCAAATCCAACAACGAAACCAATGCACCCTCTCAAGGCAGATCGTTTAGGGTTAGATGGGTCGTCCAGAGATTGATACTGTAACATAATCCAGATATAGATTGGGTCAACAAGACAATAGATTTTCCAAGATGTTCCACAAATTGTGAAACTCATTTGATCTCAAGAAGAGTAACAGCTGAGGAACAGAGTCAATTGGAAAAGGAATTGCCAAAAGAATTGTGGAAGTTCATCACAGTCTTTTCACAACACAAATCTGAAAGAATGCCAACAAGAAAACTGTGGGATCATGGAGTAGAGTTGAAAGAGAACTTTATTCCAAAAAAGGGTCATATCATTCCTTTAGCTCAAGCAGAAATGGATGAAGTTCAAAGCTTTATTGACAAAGAAATAAAGAAAGGGTATATATATTCTTCAAAATTGCCTCAAACTTTGCCCATTTTCTTTATCAGCAAAAAGGATGGTGGAAAATGAATGGTGATTGATTATCATTATCTCAACAAGTTCACCATAAAAAACAATTACCCATTACCCTTGATTTCAACTCTGATTTATAGGTTAAGCAGTGCAGATCTATTTACCACTCTGGATCTTTGCTGGGGATACAACAATATTCACATGAAAGAGGGCAACAAGTGGAAAGGGGCATTTACTATGCCAATAGGAGCTTACAAGCCATTGGTAAGGTATTTTGGGATATGCAATTCCCTGAGTACATTCCAGGCTATGGTGAATGATATCTTTTATGATATGTGGGAACACATTGTCATTTACATCAACGACATTATGATCTTCACCAAAAACAAGACAAGAGAGCAACATCTTGAAATCATTGCAGAAGTTTTGGGTTGTTTTCGTGACCATGATCTATTCTTAAAGCTGTCAAAATGTTACTTTGCCCAAACTCAAGTGGATTATTTGGGCATGGTTGTGTCTAAAAAGGGGGTCCAGATGCAACTAAACAAGACTAGTGCAGTTCAGAGTTGGCCAATTCTGAAAACAGTCAAGCAGGTTCAAGCTTTTCTAGGCCTAGCTAATTATTATCAGTGATTTGTTCCCAATTTTGCTGATATCACCAAATCCCTCAATTCCCTCACAAAGAAGAATGTCTTATTTGACTGGACAACAGCTTGTATGGTCACTTTTGTTCATCTCAAGGAAATCCTCACATCTGAACCCCTTTTTTGTTATTCTGATTCCTTTAAACCAGTTCAAGTGGAAACTGATGCTTCAGATGTCACTGTTGGAGCAGTATTGTCCTATCAACATGAAGATGGACTTTAGTGACCAGCTGCATACATTTCACACTCTTTGGATGAAGCTGAATGCAATTATCCTATTTATGACAAAGAGTTGCTTGCTATTATTTGTGCCTTAAAAGATTGGCATCACTATTTAATTGGCAGGGATTCATTCAAGATCTGGACTGATCACAAGAATCTCAAGTATTGAAAACAGCCTCAAGATTTGTCTTCTCATCAAGCTCGCTGGCAAACTGTTTTGGCCAAATTCAACTTTAAATTATGTTATAAACCGGGTTCTACCAATGGACAAGCTGATGTGCTCTTCAGAAGACAGGACCATTTCAATAATAAACTGGACATCAATAAACAAATCATTATGCTTCCTTCAGATGTTTTTTAACATGTACTTTCTCTTTTTTCTTCTTTTTTTCCTCATATTCAACAAGCATCAATGGACTTACATCTTTCTTCCCATTGGTATTATAGTTCAGAACAAAAAGTTTATTTAAATGACAGAAAACAAATCTTTGTTCCAGAAGAGCTACGTACTGAAGCTCTCAATTTATTTCATTTTTCACCATTAGGTGGTCATGCTGGTCAAGGTCACACTAGCCAGCTTTTATCTAGATATTATTACTGGCCTGGTCTCCATGAAGATGTTGCACATTTCATTTCTCATTGTTCCACATGTGCAACATTCAAGAAATCAGAAAATGTCATTCCTGTTCATCCTCTTCCTATGGCTTTATCTCCCTGGGAAGACATTTCAGTGGACTTGATTACTGGACTTCCAGTTTCAAAAGGTTTTGATGCTATTATGGTTACAGTGGACAGATTTTCAAAAGAAGTGGTTTTTATTCCATGCCTCTCTTTCCTTTCTTCTCTTTATATTGCAGAACTTTTCAGGGATCATGTATGGTCCAGACATGGACTACCTAGCACTATCGTTTCAGATCAGGGACCACAATTCATATTGAAGTTCACAAAATGGTTAAATGAAATTCTGCAGATCAAGCAGAAATTATCAACAGTGTATTATCCTAGAATGGACAGGCAAACAGAACAGATCAATTGGGAGTTAGAACAATACTTGAGGAACTTCATTGCAAAATGGCAGGACACTTGGGCAGATTGGCTCAAAATAGTGGAATATTATCACAACAATTCATATTCAACTTCTACCAAGACATTGCCATTTGAAATAACAAAAATGTATCATCTGTGTCTTGGTTTTGAGCCATCTACATTGGAAAATCTGTTGTCTCATTTCTTACAAGACATGTCCAAATCATTCAAAGAAGTAAAGGAAGTGTTGGACAAAATGAAAGAAAAGATGGAGAAACAGAACAAGCAAAGCACACCATTGTATCATAAA